>JAIEZT010000124.1:29853940-29951440 GCA_019594935.1 Periophthalmus modestus | reverse complement strand
TGGGGAAAAAATTGAAGTTTTTTTCTGTCTCTCATCTTGACTCCAGTCTGTTTTCCCTCCTACAAAGGCGTTTTAGAGACTACTCTCAAGCCTTGTTTGCAGTTGACTACCATGATCTGGCTGATGTTTTTAGCAAGGACAGGTCACTATTCTATTTTACCTCACTGGCCCCATGTCCCATTGAACTTCTTCCTGGGGCCTCTCTTCCTGCTGGTCGCCTGTATGATCTAACCTGACCTGACCTGAGAGACAAGCCACGGAGGTGTATAACAAGGAATCACTGGCAGCAGGTATAATTTGGCCTTCTTCCTCGGGGACGTGTCACGATTAGCCGAAGGAGCTACATGGAAGAAACACCAGTGCTCTGTTTGTAAAAAGAGATTTTGCTTAAAACACAATTTAGTAAGACACTTTAGAGTTCACAGAGGCTCAACACTGAACAGGAAAATTTATAAGGAGGCATCACATAACAGCGATGCACAGTGGCTGGTGGCTCTGAGAGAAGACCACAGCGACCTCCCTGAACAGAATCCAGTCACAATCACAGTGGCAGACATCCAGGAAAGAGTCTCAGGTATGAAGAACTGGACCACATCAGGCTAAAGAAGCTCACTGCTCTCCATGAGCGACTGGCAGCACAAATTAACCAGCTGCAAATGAATGGGACTCAGCCTGAATGGCTAACCGAAGGGTGTACGATCCTGATCCAGAAGGATCCCTCAAAGGGGACAGTTCCATCCAACTATCGGCCAATAACCTGTCTCTCCACAACATGGAAGTTCGTGTCAGGCATCATCGCTGCTAAGATCAGTGGGCACGTGGCTCAGTACATCAGCACAGCACAGAAGGGCATCAGCAAAGATACCAGGGGAGCCAAATACCAGCTCCTGGTAGACCGAACAGTCTCCTGAGACTGCAGAACCCGTAAGACCAACCTGTGCACGGCCTGGATTGATTACAAGAAAGCCTACGACTCAATGCCACACACATAGATCACTGAATGCCTGGAGCTGTACAACATTAACAGGACTCTAAGAGCCTCCATTGCAAACTCAATGAGGTTGTGGAAAACCACCCTTGAGGCCCCCAAGCCACAAGTGACCATCAAATGTGGCATATACCAAGGAGATGCACTGTCCCCACTCATAAGCTCATAATATACACCATATTATGAGCTTTATAGCCCATTATAGGCAATTGACACATTACAGCAGGCATACAACAGAGAACACTGTGACTGTAGAGTCGGAGTTTGTGGGCGGGATTTGAATGCGCGTCCATGGGGAGGCGCGTCCATGGGGAGGCGCGCTGCTGCGTGTTTCCGGACAGGTGAGGACAGGTGTATCTGAAGGACAGGTGAGTGCTTGTCTGACCTGTAAACATGTTGGTTGTGTCTATTTCTGGGCTTTCTCCTGACTGTTTGGTTTGTGTGTGTGTTTAGTGTTTGTTTGGGAAGAGAGTGTGTATCGATACAGCGATTCGAGCGCCGAAACTAACCGCGTCTGCGGCTCTTCCTGGAATATAAACCCGGACACAACTGTCACTGTGTTGTGGCCTGGTGCGTGTTTTGTGTCATACTGTGCGCGAAGTCCCGCATTATTGTTTTATTTGTCTAGACCAGTAGTGTAAAGAAGCCCTGTGACGTGTCTGTTGAGTCATACAGGCGGACGCACAACACACAACAACTTCACTTGTACTTCTGTGTGCGTGCTCTGTGTGTGCCCGGTGTGTGCTCTGTGTGTGCTCTGTGTGTGCCCTGTGTGTGCCCTGTGTGTGTGCCCGGTGTGTGCCCGGTGTGTGCCCTGTGTGTGCCCTGTGTGTGCCCTGTGTGTGCCCGGTGTGTGCCCGGTGTGTGCTACAACTGTGTGCGCGGTGTGTGCCCTGTGTGTGCCCTGTGTGTGTCCTTCCAGGATAAGCTGAATAGCTACAACTAACAGCGCTGCATCCTCTGCTCTGATTGGCCACAGCTAAAAAGAATATGCTGATGCATTTTAATATCACAAAAGAGAGGGAGGAAGAGGAGAGTGAAGACGGGGGTGTGTCAGTAGACAATGAGGAAGAGGAGGTTATAGAGGAGGAGACATATAAAATAAAGTAGTTTTCAAATCTATTTTCACCACTATGTACCATCCATACACCCAAAAAACCCGAACCAAAAGTCAGATCCTTCAGCTGAGGTAGTCCTGACTAAGACTAGCTCAAGATCTGGAGATGGGTGTCCTGCTGTACCCATAGCTCCTGACAGGCTGCCCCAGCAGCACAGAAGGATGGGTCAAATGCATGAGACTATAAAGTGCACTTTAACCTGTATTCTAATGCTTGTATTTTACTTGTATGATATTTACACATGTGACACATGTATGTTGCAGATGTCTGAGTTGAAGCCTCCAGAGGCCGGCAGCTGGACTGAGAGCCAGGTGATGATGATGGAGGGCGGGGCCTGGCAGGAGAACACACTGCCTGTGAGTGCAGCTCAGGTGTTTAGCCCTGCCTCCACCAGCGTCAAGGAATCATGGGACATGGAGGCTGAGAAGAGGCCCTTCCTCCAGCAGCACTTTGTCCAAGAGGAGTGGCCAGAAGAGGAGCCACCTAGAGGTACATATTTGCACAGGTTCCCTGATATGGATATAAAGAAGATGGTGTGTATAGCTATATGTACATATTGTATATATAAACATATTGTTTATCAGAATCAGAATCACTTTTATTGATCCCCGAGGGGAAATTCTCTTCGTCCACAGATCCCACGACCACAGAATAGAAATTTAAAATAGAAATTTAAAAGAATAAGAATAAATATAAAGTGTCACACACAGTGCAAAAACAGTAAAAATATAAAAGATATAAAAAATAAAATAAAATAGAGTCTATAAATAAATAAATCTAGCATCACAAAATCACACACTATTTACATCTATGTACAAAGTGGAATATTGGAGTATTGTAAGTGTTTGGTTACAGAAACACTTACAATACTCCAATATTCCGCTTTGTACATATCTTGTTACTTTGTTATATCTACGATACTCGCAAATCATGTTATAATTTGAACATTTTAACTATATATATATATATATATGTATGTATGTATGTATGTGTGTGTGTGTGTGTGTGTGTGTGTGTGTGTGTGTGTGTATATATATGTGTGTATATATATATGTATGTTATATATATGTATATTTTATATATATATGTATATATGTATATTTTATATATATATGTTATTATGTATATATATATGTATATATATATATATATATGTATATATATTATATATATATATATGTGTATATATATGTATATTATATATATATGTGTGTGTGTGTGTGTGTATATATATATATATGTATGTATGTGTATATATGTATAGATGTGTGTGTGTATATATATATATATATATATATATATGTATATATATCTATAAATATATATAATATAAACAATATATATATAGTACTAGTACATTACTAGTACTGCGTTAGTGCAGTACTAGTATCGTGCTAGTACTGCACTAGTACACATTAGTGCTAGTACTGCACTAGTACAGCACTAGTACTGTGCTAGTACAGCGCTTGTACTGCAGTACTAGCAGTACTAGTGCTGGTTCTGGTACAAAACTCACAGACTTTAGCTGGAACTAGCTATTTAGCTTTAATTAGTTGTGTAACATCTGTTTTTTATTTAGCTTAATGTCTAAAGAAGTAAATTAAAGAAATCCGCTGCTCAGTGTGATCCGTGGCTGTCCATGGGAGGGGTCGACAGCATGTGGCGCTTTGTTGTGATGGAGTTTATGGAGATGTACTGGCTCCGTGCTGGACTTGTCTCTTTTATTAAGTTGTTTTGATGAATATTGTGCTTAAAAATAAAAAACATATTATTTAGAATGTAACATAATGATCCATAGGTGTCAGATTTTAACTATAGAGCAGACACAATATGTCTTCTTTAATGCAAATAAAAGTGTCAATAAAAACTGATTTACCCGAATGACGGGCTTCCCCCGACACAGGGCGGTGCTGCAGTGAGCGCGTGGTCCTCAAGATGGCAGTGTCCCTGGGCACGGCGGCTCTGCTCTTCCCCTTCCTGCTGTGGGGCGGATACGTCTTCCTACCCTTTGACGCTCCAGTGATGGACAGCGCCCCCCTCAGGCTGGTCTACACTCTGCGCTGCTGTGTCTTTGCCACACTGCCTGTAGCACTGGGTGAGTTCTTCTGGTTTAGGCCCTCCTCCTGTGCTCTGCTTTTGCTTTTCATTTATCTTTATACAGAGAGACTCCAGTGAGAGCGCTCTGTTTAAACGCTACAAACCGCCCAGTGCCGTGTTCTAACATGCCAACCTCTTTTGGTCACTCATCATTATCCTGTTCACGCTTTGTAGCCGATGTCATCAACATTCCCTGGGAGTGTGATGCTAACTGATTGCACTGCTCTGTCTGAAGCTCTATTACTCACATTAGACTTTAATCTGAGCTTTATTTTAACACAGTCCCACCACAAAGACGTGACTTAGCTGAACTACAACAGGTGAGATTTGAGACTTGTGCTGTTAAACAAGTCTCTCATGCACAAAATTACAGTCACAAGCTGTTGCAGTTGTTGCAGTTTTTCATTTCTTCACCTTCACCTTTATTGTTGAAAATTAAACTCTCAACAGGACCATGAACGCTGCTATTGATCACAGGCTCCTGAAAATCTGTGGTTTAAATCCATTTTGTGTTTTTAAAATCTTTTTTTGACAGTATTTGCTAATGCGTGCGTTGTGTTACCATAGTAACTGTTGAACCTTCCCTCATAGCTACACATGTAGAACACCCCCAGTGTGATGTCACTGCAAAGTATCAGTAGAACCATAAGCCTCTGGAGCATTAAATCATATAATTTACAAACAAGGAAATGTTTACATGCCTGACCAAACTATGGCTTTAACCAACCAAACGTGCTCACATTAAACTGCCCTGTGTGAATGAAGCCGCATGAACTGTAGTGGCACCAGTTTGTCCAGTTTCACATGTCCAGTGTGTCGCATTTTTGGGAAGCAAAATGACCAACAGCTTTTTTTCCTGTTCTAGTGTGGCTAGATTTTAGACGTAGACAATCACGAGCTCTCGTGTTAAAAGTTTGTGATGTGCTGCTGACAGTAGTGCCCCCTGTTGTTTCATGTTGCAGGGTACCTGGTCCTGGGCGTGTCGCGGTTCCGCTCTGGTGAAGTGCAGTCTCTGTGTGAAAACTGAGGGGTGTGGCTCCGCAGGGCTGAAGGGAACATGGAATATGATGTCAACAACGTACACCGCGGCTTTGTGTCTGACTCCGCCCACCTGTTCCTGCTCTACTTCCTGCAGCTCGCCGTCATGGCGACCTACCTGAGCCAGGACCAGCTCAAACTGGTGCCGCTGCTCACGCTGCTCTTCTGCCTCGGACGGTACTTTTCCCCAACACCAAAAACATGTTTACTCTTCATCTCAGTTAATCAGAATCTCAACTGTAAAGTGACCAGAAGTAGACTGGCTGTTTTAGGTGTTTTAGTCTGTCTTCAAAATATATATATATGATATATATGATATTATTATATATTATATCAAATGTACTATATATATTATATATATATATATATGTGATATATGTGATATATGTGATATATATATGTATGATGCTATAACTATATATATATATATATATATGGGGCCATATATATATATTTATATATATATTTGGGGATATATATATATAATATATATATATATATATATATATATCATATACGGGAGCATATATCGTGTATATATATATATAGCTATATACATATATATATATATCTATATATATATATATTTAAAATGATATATATATGATATATATATATATATGATATATATATATATATCAATATATATATATATCATTTGCTATATTTTATATAGCATATATATATCACATATATATATATGATTTATGATATGTTTATAATATATGATATGATTTTATTTATTAATGGTTACATCAAATGTTTTGTCATTACAACATTGGCCACATAGTAAGTGATTTGGCATGTATGTCTTTAGACCCGTTTTTAAGCCTTGTTTTGTTTCATATGTGGCCTGTACACTGAAGCCCGGTGCTGCTCCTTTAACTACACCACGGTTGTTAGGGTGTGCAATAGGGTGGGGCCATATCATCTCACTGCTGATTTTTTGTGGTGAATTTGGGGATGAAAGTTGGAGTATACAGCTGTAGGTACACACTGTAGCTGATGTTTCTGTCAGTTGTGACGGGAGGCAGACAGAGATCGTGGCTAAATGCCGCGGTTTAAAGCTCAGAGCAACTGAAACAAGGGCTGTGTTTACATGCACACTAAAATCTGACTATTATCTGATTTCTGGACCTTTAAAATGACTCATATGTATGTATGCATGAACTGTAAAATGAGCAATCAGACGGACTATGGCCACAAACAAATCACATTATTTTGCTGTTTAAATGTCATTTTGATTTTGAGCATGCATGTAACCGCACGCTCATGTTGTCCACAGGCTGAGGCGACGTTTAAAGGTGCGCTTGTTTTGTCCACAGGCCGGTGTGGTGTTTAAGGGTGCACTTGTTTTGTCCACAGCCTGGTGTGGTGTTTAAGGGTGCGCTTGTTTTGTCCACAGGCTGGTATACTGGGTGGCTGCAGTGTTCCAGAGCAGTATCCGGGCCTTTGGGTTCGGGTTGTCCTTTCTTCCATCCCTCGCCATGATTGCTGCCAATCTGTACTTCCTGGTTACCATGGAGATGAGTGGCGGTGCTTTCAGCCCACCTCAGAAAGAGCAGGCCCCGCCTCAAGGACGCCAGCGCTTCTGGGGCTGAACGACGGACCCGGACTTGACCCCAAACTGTGCCATTAAAATCCCAACAGTTCAGGATATGGCCATAATGATATTTTCTTTTTGTGATGTTTTTCAATGATTCTGTGATTTTGGTAAAGATGCAGCTGCACCCGGATCAGTGTGCTGCTTCAGTTTGACAGTTTCCTCCATAGGAATATGGTCTGTGCATACAACAATTTTATAAATTTTAACCATTATTTCACAGTGAAAATGCTGTGTGTCCTACAGGCTCTGCTGTTAGACTGAATCAAAGACTCAATGTGTGCACATATATGACTAACCTCTGTCCTCAAATGATCTGCAATAAATGTACATACAAATATATTATTCATTTAAGGCGTGACACTACAGGAAAACCATTTTTTCCCCAATTTTTATTTAGTATTTTGTTTGGGTTAGTTTGGTCACTTGGCAATCAAGCTGCATGTGGAAAAAAATTGTCAAAAACCGCAGCAAAAGCTGTTTTATTTAATCGATTACAACCTGCAGCCATAGAGTGATCTGGAACACATTTCAAAGTCTGTTTTCTCAAACTACATTTCCCCCACAGGGACATAAAGATCAGCCCTTAAAGTGACTCCTCCACACACCAAACGCTACAGTCTTGTACTTTACCAGACTTTGATAAAACGTAAAGAAGGATTTGTTTACCTAATTCCAGCCTGATTTGTTACAATTTGAACTCAAAATGAACATTTTTATGCCTTTTTTCTAAGATCTAGTTTACTCTGATACTTAAAAATCCCCTCTGTATGTTTTTAGTATCTAATATGTCAACAAAAAGAAGCAAAAAATAATGTTGATATTTTTTGTAGATTCATATGTCCCCAGAATTGTAAATTTGTGCAATTTTTACACACCAAATGCCTTTTTTTTATATGAAAACATGTTAAAAAAATATGTAATTTTTTCTTTTCTTACATTTATATAAGTAAACTTTCAAATTGATATATTTTTTGCCATTGTCCCACAGTGTCTCACATAAAGAGTTGAGGTTATTCACACTAAAGTGGGAGCACATTGTGGAGCCTGGTGATCGTCTCATCAGCCTGTGAGTCACTGTGCAGGAGCTCACCCAAAACACAAACGTGATCTGTGGAACAGCTGCACAGGACAACGCACTAAGAAATACAACAATATACATGTTTACTACTTTTCTACATTTTAAATACATGTTTACATGTTTAAATGTTTTAAATCCTCAGAGTAAGCGCTGCAGACCCTTGGCCTTCGCACAATGAGCTTTTAGTTCTACTTTAGAAATTCCTTGATCAAAACTATTATGATCTGACCTGTGCCCCAAACTACACCTGCATTTTTTCAACAGAAATGTACCAGGAAACACTATATTAATATAGAAAAGATAAACTCCCAAATCATGGACTAGCCCACACCACACATGCTCCTGTGCTGGTGCCACATATAAATCCTTAAACTTATTATTTTTTTAAATTAAAGTACTGTAGTAACCATTTGATTTTGATGTTTTTTTTGTTTTGTTGAGTTTTGTTTTGTTTTTGTTTGCTGTTAAAATGGACAGGTGATGAAGATAATATAAAGAAATGCTTGAATGTGCACATTTATTTTTTTGTACTTTGTGAAATAATGTGCTGCCTAAAGTTGATACACTGTGATTTCACGCATCAGAAATGGATCACACTGTGGAAAATGAGAATGTGTTTTTAATTGTGTTTTCTGAAATCTTATAAAAACATTAATTCTGTTTATAGAGGGGCCATTATGTTTTCTACCTTGAACCATGTTGCTCCTTCATTAAAAACATGCCTGAAGAGATTGTAAATGTCATCCATGTTAGAGTATTTTAGCGATCTCTACCAGACCCCATCTGAAGATTTTTTTGAGTTTGATAAGATTTGTCCAATGCTCCGCCCACAAGCCTTCATCACCCATGCTCCCTCATGACAATTCTCCATAAATATACAAAAACATGATACAAAACTGTACAGTAAAGCTTTACAGACCTGATGCAATGTACACATAGACTGCCAGTGGCTTCAGAGCATATATTTGGGGTTCACATTGTCACAGGAGGACACATGTTTTTTGTGTTAACAGTGTAGCAGGTGAGAGAATGTGAGGATGCTCAGGGTCTAATAATACCGGTAACATCATTATTATTATGGCCATGACTTCTGCAAGGGACATGGTTAAGATTTCGGGAGTGAGTTGAACACACCCAACTTGCAGCATCATGTTATCGAGTATCCAGTGTGCCAAACCAATCATCTGTTCCCATACTGCCCCTAGGCACCAATGAAGTTAGTGCCACAATCTGAGAAACTTGAAGAGCTCATCTCCTCCACTACTTCAATGTGGACGGCTCTTGTGCATAAACATGTGAATAGTGTTGTACTGTTGGCTTGTCCCCCTCTTGTTCGCCCACATACCCACATAAGAAAAGGGGGGGCTCTACTTGAAGTCTGTCTACAGGCAAATCGCTCATCAATTGCTCCTCCAATTGCTCCTCCAATTACCCTCTCAGTTTTTTACATGTCACACTTTTTTTTCTCCACACATGCTTTATAACAGTGTTTACACAAATCATGGGAGACAAAAGACACAGGTGAGATGAGGACTTTCCAGACCTGTCTCCATTTTAATGACCATTTACTATTAGAACAATAGTAACAGTAATGGTAAACATCGGAACTGGACTTCGTAACAATCTCATGATGATCTTTTTTTATTTTTTTTACCAAGCAAGATATTAAGAACAAATTCTAATTTACAATGTTGTCTTTTTATTATTTAAGTTAGGGTAAAAAGTTAAATGGTATCCTATGCTGCTGAGTGTGATAAATATAATGCTAACGTGATGCAACTGAAAATAAGTCTCTCCTTATTTTAACCTCCTAAGATCCGTGCTCTTGCATGGCACATACTTTATTAATTTCTCTGTTATTTGAGCTGATTGGGACCGGATGAGTGTAAAAATAAAGAATTATCTTTTTACATTATGAGAAAAATGATGTTCATATATGAAGACATTTGTTCTACTTTTTAATGATTATGTCAGAATAAAATAAAATCACATTTGAATCATGATTTGCAAAAACTATTTATAAAGTGCCTGAACACAGCAACATTTTTCCTGAGTGTAAAAACAAAATGAGAAACAATGTGTCTCATTTGAAGTGTTGCCAACAGGAAGACACATGTCTTTAACAAAGTCCATGTTGAATCTAAACTGTAATGTGTTGCCGTGGTTTATACAGAAAAACATAAAATCAGTGTCTTGTCCAGAGATATTTGTTTGCTGCTCATGTGGAAATAAACCTATGGAAAACACAAGTTTACATGTGCAGCCAATCTGGTCTACGTGAACCACCCATGTGTATCAAATAGTTCTTACAGTCAGGATAATGCATAATGTAATGCATACAGTGAAATAAACCTAAATCTGAACTAAACTAAGACACAATTCCACATGTGTCAGACAAGAGAGGACACATCCCTGAGAAGCTCTGATCCAAGTCCTGTCCCAATCCATCCTCAAAATATTCAGTTGTTTGATCACATACATTGAAATGACATAAATAGACAAAAATATTTTAAAATATGTCAAGTTTTTCAGAACAATCGGCTCTTGCTTCATTGTTTTCCTCAGGGACACTGTGGTTTTTGGTCCAAACCACACTTCAAAAGGTCCGTTCCCCACTCTTCTGTTTAGAGTTTCCACAGTTTAGTCATTTCCGCTGATAAATTCTTCATTTTCTTTCAGTGATTAGCAGTAGGCTAATGAGCTGCATTACTGTTCATCTCTGATAAATTAAATACATTTTATTTTATCCATTATATACATCCTGTTTCTTCAGCCATTGAAGTCGACATTAGAAAACAGTTTTAAAAAGTGCAGTCAGACCATTTCGATTGACTCACGTCTTCCGCTGAGCCACTCGCGAGGAGCACTTTTCTGAAAGCAATAGACGCTGATGATGATTGCATTCCAATGACTATGACCACCAGGGGGGATACTATACCTGAAAAGAAAAAATAAATACTTTTATCTTAAAGGAACTGCAAGAATGAGATTTTAAAGTCCCTAAACATGACTTATCTGCAGTGGTGGAAGAAGTACTGAGTCTACTTAAGTACAAAAACAGACACCAGACCAAAAACATACTTAAGTAGATGTTTCAAGAGATATGTAAAAGTATTAAAGTACTTGTTTAAAAATGTACTTAAAAAGAGTAAAAAAAAATATGTGCAGATTTTGAGGTCTTATAAAGGTTCAAATGTAGTGACTTTGATTTGAACTGTGTTTTGTTCAACAGAAACAACTGAATCAATGTATTTTTCTGTCTGTTTTTATTTGTGTTTGTTCAAATTATGAACGTGTTAAAACCCTCAGCCTTTTCAACAGGTCTCAAACAATGACAAAATACTTTAACTTTTCAGTCCAGTTCAAAAATGTAGTGAAGTAGAAGGTACAGACACTGCTCTCAAATGTAGGGAAGTAAAAGTAAAAAGTATACACTGAAAACTGACCTAAAAATGTTAGAAAAGTGCAGTACTTTACTATATGTACATTCCACCACTGCGTCTCTGTGTCCCCAGATCCAAGGTAAACGGGTTCAAATCAAATATAGATTTTACTGATCACAACAGTAAAAAAAACTAAATGGTATGATCATGATTCAGAGCTAGTGCAGCCTCTGCAGCTCAGAGAGGGAATCGTGGAGGTTCTGACTGTGTGTGTATGTGTGTGAGAGAGAGAGAGAGAGAGAGAGAGAGAGAGAGAGAGAGAGAGAGAGAGAGAGAGAGAGAGAGAGAGAGAGAGAGAGAGAGAGAGAGAGAGAGAGAGAGAGAGAGAGAGAGAGAGAGAGAGAGAGAGAGAGAGAGAGAGAGAGAGAGAGAGAGAGAGAGAGAGAGAGAGTGAGAGAGAGAGAGAGTAGAGAGTGAGTGAGATGTGTACGTGTGTGTATGTGTGTGTATATGTAAGTGTGTGTATATGTACGTGTGTGTATATGTACGTGTGTGTGCGTGCGTGTGTACACATTTACCTATGATCGGTCCTGTGTGGTTGTTTGGGGGCGTGGTTATAGGCGTGGCTGTGGTCGTGGTTGTGCGGTCACACGTCTTACTTTGATGATAGATGTGTCTTTCTTCATTTTTCCCTTTCTGTTAAAACAAAACCAAACATTTTGGCACATGTTAAAACTACAGGGCTTTTTTTAATTAAAAAAAAAAAAAAAAAAAGGTTTTACCTCATTAAGGTAAATAATCTTCTGATAAAAATCCAAACATTGGTCCAGAGTCACAAGCTTGTCTCCGTTGGTCTCAAAAGGAGGCGTGGCATTGAAGATGGTTTCACTCACGATGACCTTAGACTGGGGGAGAAAAACACCATTAACAGAAATCTTTAGGTTTCAGGTTCACTGACGTATGCACTTCTTTCATCAGTTTTATTTTCTTAATCGGTCATACTCGTAGGATTCAGCAGCGTCATTTTGGTACAAATGAAAAAATGTGGTGCTCTAGTGTGATGTGCAGCTGTTCATAGGGGGCGCCGACACCATGGCGTGTGACACTTTGTTGTGATGACGTTTACGGTGACGTCATCTCCCATTGGGCACCACAGTTTTCTAACGCAGAAGTCAGACTTGTTCGATTTAAAATGTGCAAATTATAACATAGTGATCCACGAGTGTCATAGATTATAATTACAGAGCAGACACAAGCTCAATACGGCCGATTTAAGATAAAATATATGTTGCCAATTAAATGATAAACTTAGAAAAAAAATCTTGTTTTTTATTTTGCATATTACTTAATCATTGTTACAATATTTATTTCTGTTAATTTATTTGGTAATAGTTTAGATGAGCTCAGAAAAGATTTGGTTTTATTCCATACAGCTTGAACAGAATTCACAAACTAGGAAGCTGCTTATGGTGCAAAATTAAACAATAATAATAATATATGTAAGCTATGAACCAAACATGAATTCAATAAAATGAAATAACCTTATGGATAGCAGTGTGAGCCTGCTCCTGTGAACCCCACGTCACCCTCCTACACAACAGTTCTCCATAAATATACAAAAACATGATGCAAAATGGTACATAACAACTTGACAAACGTGATGTGATGTGCAGTAGTTTCTTTAGTGGGATGCAGCTGATTGTGTTGTGATTTCACGCTGAAGGGGGAGTGATTTAGTGCGGGCACAGGAGGGCACGTTAGGGTAACATGGTGATCTAAATATGTCATGTGTTAGCAGTTTATACCCCATAGAAGTCAAATACCCCCTCTTTGAGTTAGTTTAAATTTGTTTCTAAGGACAAATGGTCACTACACGCATCATTGAGATATTAATTTAGTTGATTATTGTCTGTAGTAGAAATGTCACAATGTTCAGTGTGGTGCTGATGAGTAAGACGTGAAAGAGTGCTGGGGTTAGGAAAGAAGGAGCGAGGGACGCCATAATGGCAGAGCTACACAGTGGTTTACTCAGGGCGCAGGGCTCGGATTAGGGTGAAATGGAAAATGGCACAAAACATTTATGAATTTAAATAAATGTGAAGGGAGATTTGAGATAAAAACAAAATGGCTGCTTCTCTATTTATTTATTTTTGGCATCATAAAAATGAAAGTGTAACTGAGCATCAAATCATCACTGAACATGTGTCATTCAACCATACCTCTGTGCAATACTCAAGTCACTTTATGGAGATGTATATCTATCTATCTATCTATCTATCTATCTATCTATCTATCTATCTATCTATCTATCTATCTATCTATCTATATCTATCTATCTATATATATATATATATATATATATATATATATATATATATATATATATATATATATATATATATATATATATATATATATATATCATATATATATATCATATATATATATATATATATGTATATATATATGTATATATATATATATATATATATGTATATTAGAGTTTATTTTTAAGTCTATTTCTTAAATTATTTCTAGCCATTTATCTATTATCTTGTTTTATTGCATGTACGATTTTCCTTCTGTTCTCTATGTGTGCAGTGCAATATTGGAATTTCCTCACTGTGGGACTAATAAAGGCATATCTTATCTTAGCTTTATATTCAGGAAAAACAACATGCTGATTTAAAGGGGTCCACCACCTGCTTGTTTCAATGAAGATGTCATTTTTTGCATTACCAGGCCACGCTGCAGCTCTGTGGAGAGCATAGACTGTGTATATCAATGGACATACCTAACCCGCTAACCGCCATGTTCCAAATAGGAAATAATCATGGGCGCGCTTCCGGGTCCATTGTCTCCTCTCTGTAACTGCTGCTGTCAGGCTCATTATTGTTGTCTTAAAATGTCCGTATTAACCTGCTCCACATGATACTGGTGTCATTTCACTATTTTGTCCCTACATCAAGATATGAACATTAATAACACATTTCGCCCCTGTAACTGATCTAGCCTCACTGAGCTTCATTTGACCGAAGCCAAACGCTGTGGGTGACGTCACACGCACTTAGTCCACTTCTTTAAGCAGACAATGGAGAGGTGACCCCTGCTCACAGTCACAATGTATGTTTATATTTTTTTAGCTATAAAAATACCTGCAACTGAATAAATGCAGGATAGATACTTTAAAATTTGATACAGTGTGTGGAACGTTTCATAGAATGCAATAACATCTCTATGGAGACAACCAGATGGTGGAAAAGTTACACCTTTGAAAGCTCCTATATTACACAATACTGACTCTTGAGCTTTAAGCCATGTTTTAATGCTGTTACCTCCTCAAAAACAGACCTGGAGTTGTGTTTGGTTTCATTCTCACATGTTTGAGTAAACCTTAATTATTAGTCTGTCTACATCTCCAAATCTCAAAACCACCTTGTGATGTCATGAAGTGGTAGTTTTCAGTGTTTTCAGTTTGAGAGAAGAACTCAGCCTAGATATGCAGGGTTTGTGTGTTAAATGTGTGAATGAAACAAAACACAAGTCTAGGCATGTGTGTGATGAAGAAACAACATTATAACATGGATCAGAAAATGGTATAATGTGGGCTCTTTAATAGAGTTTAGACATAATGATGATGATAATAATAATAATAATAATAATAATAATAATAATAATAATAATAATAGTTCCTTTTTTGTCATTTTCTTGTTGAGATTTGCAGATATGAATAGAAAAAGACAATATGAATGTGGTTCATTGGATCGAACATTTAAAATCCAAGATAAAGAAGCAGCCATGTGTGATTTTATCTACAGCCCTGCTCATTTCACACTACAATGTGCCAAAGATCTGATTTAATTACCTTCCTACGGTGGGTCAGACTGTATAAGAACAAGAAAAACAAGATAAAACAGGCTAAAATGAGAAAAACAAGATAAAATGGGTAAGAATTGTACAGAATAAGACAACGTTGTACTTTAGGGCTGCAACAGCTAAACAGGCTCAGGTGTCGATACATAAAATTAACATAAACTGATCAAGTTTATTAGACATGTGCAGAGAATGAGGATTTTTTTTATGGACCCAAACCAGTTAAAAAAGTGCATATGACAGGTTAGACTACACTTTCATTAAAACATAGTTACCATTTTATATTCAAGATTTTACTAAAAAAAAAAAAAAAAAAAAAAAAAAAGCAAAAAAAAAAGCTTCTAATTGTACTTTCTGGCGGGACACGAGCCACTGTAGTAAAGATAATTCCAGTTCTCTTACTTTGCAGCCATAATGTGAACAAGGGCCACAACTTGTCTAAATTACACAATAGTTATGATTATAATAATGAAAATAAATGACAACACTTTAATTTTTTTAAATGAAGGTTTAAAGTGTCAGAAAAATGTCTTCCTTTTGTGCAAATTGTCTGCATTTTGAATGAAGTGTTCTGTGTTTTTTTTTTCTTCTTAAATTGAACTGATGTAAAACTATGATAAATATTTAGCACAGGTGAAGTCGACCAAACCAACTCACATTCTTATTTACAAAGAGCAGAGCAAAACCACATCGCTCATGATATCATTTTTTGAGGGTGACCATAGACTGTAAATATAAATGGACACAGCTGGCCTGCCATCATGTTCCAAATAAGAGCATGAGCGCGCTTCTGACGCCATCGACTCTGTGGCTCCTCTCTCTCCAACTGCTGCTGTCAGGCTCATCATTTTGGTCTTAAATTTTCATATTAACCTGCTCTACATGATCCTGTTTTTTTATTTTGATACCGTGTCCGTAAATACATATTTGAACATTAATAGTAGTTCCTGCTAGTGTTAGCAACAGGTTTGACTGACTGCATTCCTGAACGCTCGCCCCCTGCTAAACCAGTGGAGTGGGTGAGAAGAGGCGCTGCCTTCAACAGCCTCACTCCTGACTGGCTCTTTGGTTGCTATAATACTCGCGGTATTCCAAATATAGAATTCTGCTCCAAATTAGCCGCTATAACTTCTATCCTCAACTGGTTTTATTTGACTGGAGCCTAACACTGTGATGTCACACTCTTAGTCCACTTCTTTACACATGGGAGTGATATGAAATTTGCCATGTAATTTTCACACTAAAACCACCAAAAAGAGGGTTAGGGATTTGTGCAGTGAAAGCAGAACCTATAACTATCATTAAATAGTCTAATACAAATGATCATAAACAGCATGAAGGCTTCAATTATAAAGCAAAACTTATATTTTAATTCCAATTTTCTTCTTTCAAATTACAAATTTCTCACTATGTCACCCTGAATCTCGCCATGTCACACTGACTCTTGCGAGTCACATTGAATCTGGCCATGTCACCCTGCCCTATTCACCATTTCAAAATCTGGTCTGATTTATCTTGTCTAATAAATAAAATATTACATACACTACCAGTCAAATATCTGGACACAGGCTCTCAATGTTCTTTGTGTTTATTACTTAATACATTTTAGATACAAACGGAAGACATCAAATTTATGTAATGCAAGATATATGGACTTATGTAGTAAAGAACAAAAAAGTAACTCAACTAAATGCATCTATCCTTACAGTCTCCACCCTTTGCTTTGT
Organism: Periophthalmus modestus; assembly: GCA_019594935.1. Classification (NCBI taxonomy): domain Eukaryota; kingdom Metazoa; phylum Chordata; class Actinopteri; order Gobiiformes; family Gobiidae; genus Periophthalmus; species Periophthalmus modestus. Next base: position 29,934,532 of record JAIEZT010000124.1, on the reverse strand, counting down.
GGGCAGCGCTGCAAACCCTCGTCATTCTCTCAATGAGCCACATGATGAAGCCTCCTGAAATGGTTTTCACTTCACACAGCTATTTTAAAAATCTAAAGTCTGAAGTTATATTTTGTTTCCATGTGTGTCATTCATAGTTTTGATGTCTTCTGCGAGAATCTACAGTGTAAATAATCTTGTAAATAAAAAATGTAAAAAATGTGTGTCCAAACTTTTGACTGGTAGTGTGCATATTTAATCATCGGCAGAATAAGTGACTTAAGTATTAATCACTAGTTGCAGCCCTGTTACCTCAGTTCCCACAGAGAATTCACTCTCTTGGCTGCGGTCTACGGAGATATTTATTGGAAGCTTACAGCAGTCGAATTCTCTGGTCGTCTCTTTTGAACTCAGACAACAAACACCTGAAAGAAAAGACAGATTTTGTATTATTTAGAAAGAGAGAGATCGTTTGGACACCAGCATTTCCAACATAAAGATACTGCGGAGGTGGTCTAAAGTTGGTTCTGCACATGTCAGAAATGTTCATGAATTCCCTCAGTACATCAAATCATACTTTTGCAATGTAGTGGTGGGCAACATTGATACTTTTCAGTGGCATCGCTGTGGGTTTTCGGTACTAAAAAGTACCGAAATGCAATTTTATACAGCCAAACCACTGTCAGTGAAAGTATGAGGTTTGGAGCAGATGAGGCACATCGAAGGAACAAGTTTTGTGTTAAATGTAACAGATTAAAAGCCAGACTTGTTTGTATGTCCAAGAAATTAATACTGGCTGACTTTATGGTCACGGGTTCAATTCCCAGACTTTTCTGTGTGGAGTTTGCATGTTCTCCCTGTGTCTGGGTGTGTTTATTCTGAGCACTCCAGTTTCCCTCATCGACATAGGTCAGCGCCTCCAGTTAAGGTAGAACTGACCAAGCCTAGCACTAGAGAGGTCCCTGGGCATGGCCCTCAGGTCACTGCGCACTGCTCCTGAGGAGAGGCCCCAACGGCATTGAAGGATGAGTCGAGTGTAAATTTAACCCAGAGACACTGAAGGATGGGTCGAATGCAGAGGACACATTTCTCTACTGGGACAATAAAGTGTACCTTAACATTTTTAAACTTTTTATTTATTTGGAACCAAGCTTGCTCAGTGTGAGAGGAAATAAAAATTGCCATATTGGCCATCCCTAGTTGGTACATACTTAATATTTAGTGCAGTACTTGTATTAATCACAATACACATGGGCGGTTTCAGACATTTACAAGTCATGTTTCAGGGGCTATTATATTTGACCTTTATGCTAATGTTTTGACTGTAAAGATAGTAGGACTGCTCGGATATTTGAGCACTTTATGCAGATATCATTTGTTTACATTAGAGACAAAATCCATAACGTCGCAGGTGGTTTCCGGAGCGTGATGACGTCAGACGCACAGGCTGAACTGATTTACATTGTACTTCACGATGAAATATGCAAAAAGGAAATTCACAAATGTTGAACCTGATCATTTCTCTTAGACTAGAGCCAAGACTGTTACAACACAAACCTTCATTTGAACTATATTCATTTTAACTGCCCCCTCTGTATTAAATATTATTGACCTGTAGAATGTTGTTGTTTCATCTGAAAATCAGCAATAGATCATGTGTGTGTCATTACCCGAAACTTCCACTTCCACTTTTGTTTAGACGTGCGGGAAAGCCCCGGGATTTCCAGCCCGTGGCTAGTTTCACTATCGCCTTTTGCAAATTAATTAAGAGATAAATAACAGGTTAATGAATAAAACAGCGCATCTAAGCCAAAATGAGAGACGTGTTCTGCTTTTTCTTGTAAACTGGATTTTTTTGCTGCTTCAGGCTACAATGAGCATGCATTAAAACGCTTTGTGAAATATGTTAACACTAAATAATCTTAATACACTTCTCTGCGGACAGATTTCATACATCGTCTCGTTTTCTGTGTTCCATATGCATAGGAAACCACCAAATCTGTATCGACAGTCAAAAATACGAGTCAGATACGAACAACTAATAAGCTATAACTTTTAACACGTATAAGAGCGGCAATATGCCTACCTGTAAGGAACACAGCAGTCGTCAGATAAGTCCCCAGTTGATAATCCATGATCGTGTAAACATACGCAACACGTGCAGTAGTCTAACGCAGTGAGGGGCTAACAACGGGACGGCAAAAAGGATATTTTTAAAATGCCAGGATCTATGGGCGTATTCTTGGAGCGGATGATTGGTCTGTCATAAATATTTGGTGTAATATTCGGCCTGTTTTCGGACTTTTGTCAGGTTTTTATCGCTTTGAGAGCGCTGACGAAAGACGAGTGCTGCGATGTTGATGGATGATGAATGACGTATGCGGAAGTTATTAAAAAAAAAAAAAAAAGGCATAGCGGCAAAATAAAATAAAATAAAAAGTAAGTAAATACATCCTAATAATAATAATAATAATAATAATAATAATAATAATAATAATAATAATAATAATAATAATAATAATAATAATAATAATAATAATAATAATAATAAAAAGCATCGTAGTAAGGTAAAGAGACATTTAGTTTTTAAAATTATAAATGACAGATTTTGTTCCTCTATGCGGCTCAATGTTGCTAAGACTGTTGCAGGTCTAAAAAAATACTTTGTGACAAGATAAAGGTTAATTTAGACCTAAAATTACACAAAAGCATCCCGTTTTTCATTTACTTTCCACTGATACATCAGGGTGTCACCATTTCCCTCAATCACTCTGTGTCGGTGGCTACTCTCACAAATGTTGATTTTTGGCAGTATATTTGTTCCGAATCAAGTAAAGGTTAAAGTCAGGATCAGGCTCAGGGTTAGAACAGGTGAGTTTGGGATTTTGGGACAGGTTTGCTAGAGTGGGCAAAAGTGAGCTGTCATTTTTTTAGAAAAAATAAATAAATAAAGGTATCTGTTTACTGTAATTGCATCTGCTGATTATGAAATGGAAGTGCTATTATGTACTTCCCTATTCCCTATCCTATTAATTCACATGACATGCTGTTTTGTTTTTGTTTTTTTTTAAATTAGTTGATCTTTTCCTGAGCCCCGCCCCTTCTGCACATAAAGCAGCTGCTCTGTTTCGTTTCACTTGCGTTTCTCAGAATCGTTGCTACACTTCCTGGAGACACCATGATCCAGACCTGGTTCATTCTGTGTGAGTATTGTCTTGTTTTCTGTCTCATGTGTCATCTGTCATTCGTATAACACTTAACCCTTTTCAACAGCAGAGCACTTTGGAAAAACATTCTGTTTTTGTTGACTGCATTTCAAAGTACTTACTAATCGCTCATTAAAAAGGTGTTTTGTTCTTCTGTTCTTATTTGGCAGATTTGAGCACTACCACAGTGACTGCAGCTATTCTGGAAATACAAGCAGCTCAGGATCAAAATGTGACCTTTCCCTGCACTGCTGCTCCCAAGCCACATCTGTCCTACTGGGCTGTTCGTTGGTATAAGGTTTGTATTATAGATTGTGTGTGTGTGGTGTGTGTGTGTGTGTGTGTGTGTGTGTGTGTGTGTGTGTGTGTGTGTGTGTGTGTGTGTGTGTGTGTGTGTGTATGTATATATATATATATATATATATATATATATATATATATATATATATATATATATATATATATATATATATATATATATATATATATATATATATATATATATATATATATATATATATATATATATATCCTCCTGACTACCAGTAGTTCAAATTTGTCCTCTCTAGAGGACATAAGTAAACCTGAATATCTCCAACACAGTGCATACAACTAAAATAAGTCCTTTTGACATCTACAGAGGACGTTTAGGGCTTTTCAATGATACCAAATGTGAAGGGGTGGGGCTTTGGTACCTGTTTTTTTTCCATCAAGGAAAATGCCGTCCATCACTCCAAGCACATTTCATGGGAACAATAAAAAAAATAAGTGGGAATGGGAAAAATAAGTGCATTTTACTTTTATTGAGCAAATTTTGGCTTGAAATGTTGATGGCATATTTAATATAAGTCTTTAAACAACACATTTAAACATTGTCTAATTAATTTTAACAGTTTTTTTTTGTGTAGTATGAAAGTGTTTCAAAAATGTAGTGGACAGATGATATCTGGAAAATAAAAACTTTTTTTTGAAAAAAAAAATGTTTTCAGTATTCTAATTACCTTACAAAGATGAGAGAATTTTAAAATAAAGGTGATTGGACAACATTTTTTTTCTTCTGGTAGTCAGGAGGATATATATATATATATTACACACTCATATGTGTGTAATATATATATATATATATATATATATATATATATATATATATATATATATATATATATATATAACAACACACTCATATGTGTGTGTGTAATATATTTTTAAACAGACAAAGTTTGCACAAAAGGGAGTAAAACAACAAGAAATACACTGTAAACGTGTGTGCACTTCAATCTTGAGCTCATGTTTCATGTTTCAACATGATCCTTATGTGCCTTTTATGTCCTCTTTATCTCCATGGCTTAACGCTGATTATAGCTGAGTAAAGTCTTGGTTTTATGATTTGTGACCTTTAGCCTCACTAGTTCTGTGCTTAGTCTTTGTTTAAATCTGGTTCAGTCCTGGTTTAGTTCTGTTTCACTTTTGTAAGTAGTAGTGGCTTGTAATTTAATATGCATGACTTATGATGCTATACTTTTACAGGACAGAAACTGTGTAGGCTTCTTACTTCCTCCAATTAATTTATGTTTCTCAAGTAGACTATATTTCAGCATTTCCTTATTTTCACATAAAGGGATCAGTGAAATGTCAGGTGCTTCAGACATCTGTTCAACAGGTGGTGAGCCTGGGGTTTAGTCTCCAGTGTTTCACCTGAGTGTATGAAAAACACCTCCTGATGTTTAATCCTGTTTCATTTGGGGTCAGACCAGAATCATGTTTAAATAAAATGACAACTTTTCATCTTGAGTTATCATAATTTTGCAGTAGATCTTTAAAATGTGTATTGGTTTAACAAAGGGGAGGGGCGAGTGAGATGTCTAATGGTCAGTGCTCAGCTTGTTTTTACAGACAGGATTGGCTGGAGACCTCTGCATTATAAAATACATGTGGTTTTTGGGCAGATGGAATTATATTGTTTATGTTCATGAAATCAGTGCTGAAATTTAAATTTAGTTTTTGGAAATCTTTGTTAGGATATTTTTCTGCCATAGTTTAATATTAACTTCAGTTGGTGTTTAACGTGGAACTGTGTAAATGGTGTTTTGATGGCATTATCTACTGTTCATAGTGATTTGGGCAACTTCAGTACAGACTCAGTAGGCTTGCAGCTTTCTGGTCAAAAATGTCCAAATCTAAGTTTATGCTGCCTCCAGCTGCCTTTGCAATTTCCTGTAATTGGTGACATCACACAGGACTGCCCTGATTACAGCCACGTGTTTCTGATTACAAACACCTGGCAGAGTTTGTGGGGAAAAAAGATGAATGAATGATGAATGCAAACCACACAATTTTACATTCAAAAGTTTGCATAAAATAAAGTATGTACCAGTAGTCTTGTCTTGCCCGGCTTTGACTGAACCTGTTCTCCCCCATCGTGCTTGGTTCGACTTGTGTTCTATAGATTATCACATCGCTTTTCTACCTTCAACTGTCTTGCCCAAGGACATGGCAACAGTATTCATCTGAGTGACCAAGAATCTCTGGATCTGACCACTTTACCAATGCTGTTTGTGCAGGAGACTGGAGTCCCTCGCCTGAGCGGGCTGGTGTCCAAAACGCTCCCTGATGGTCAGATGAGGTGGTACGTGGGTGCAGACACGCGGATCTCTCTGGAGGAGGGGACTCTGAACCTGCAGCTGCCCACAGTGAAGTGCTCTGACCAGGCAGTGTACCAGTGTTACCTGGCCGCACCTGTGGGGGAGCAGAACAGGGAGGGGAGAGTACGCCTCAGTGTAACAGGTAAAACATACACAATACATGTATAAACATATTTATGGACAGTTTAATGAAGGATATAGTTTACATTTATAAACATTTAAATATAGTGTTTTGAATAATATTTTTGTGTACTTATGGAGAATTGTCATGTGGGAGCATGGGTGATGTAGGCTTGTGGGCAGAGCACTGCACAGAATCTTACTGCTAACTGTGAGGAGGGTTCGGGAGAGGTCGCTAAAACACTCAAACAGTTCTAGACGATGTCTGAAACCTCTTCAGCAGTATTTTTGATGCGAGAACAATGTCAGTGTGGTAGAAAGCTCCAAAAAGTACATTTTTTTATAATACCCCATCTTTAATAAAGGAGCAGAGAGTTCATATTTCCATGTAAATACAGCTTTGATACTGTTATAACGTGGGGAAGAGGGACTACAGCTCAACGTTGCAGGTGCTTGTCTTCATGGCAGATGAGAGGCTCAGATGGAGCATGTGGGTGTTTTTACTGTTGCATTTTGACACCGCATTTTAATTTGCTGAAACCTTTGACATTTGAGGTCAGACTGAAAAACCTTCTGTTTTTTTACTTTATGGTAAAACTGAGTGGGCTAATCCCTGACTCATACAGAGCAAACCCACTGTCGACCTTAGGATGCTCAGGTGGCTGTTATTGATGATGGGGCAGAAGAAGTGAGTGAGTGAGTGAGTGAGTGAGCTGAAGATTTGGTATTTTTTGTATTTGTAAAAGTTTAAGTCTAAAGTTGTTACAAAATACAATTGAAAGCACAAGTTTATATGCACTATGTTAGGAGTACCAAAATTATTTTTTTCGACAATTTTTCAGTCTGACGTTTACTTACATTTCATTAGTATTTGGTACCATTGCCTTTAAACTGTATGAGGTCAAATGTTTTTCCTTCCTCAAGATTCTCACAATAGTTGGCAGGAATTTTGGCCCAAATCCTCCAAACAGAACTGGTGTAACTAAGCCAAGTTTGTTGGCCGCCTCGCTCGCACTTGCTCTTTCAGGTCTGCCCATACATTTTCAATAGGACTGAGATCAGGGCTTTGTGGTGGCTGCTCCAAAACATTGACTTTGTACCAGATTGGCAGTATGTTTTGGGTCATTATCCATTTGTGCCAAGCTTTAACTTCCTGGCTGATGTCCGAGATGTTGCTTCAGTATTTTCACATAATGAGGCCATCTATTTTGTGAAGTGCACCAGTCCCTCCTGCAGCAAAACAACCCCACAACATGATGCTGGTACCTCCATATTTCACAGCCGGGATGGTGTTCTCAGACTTGCAGGCTTCCCCCTTTTTCTACCCAATGGAACAATGTTTATTATGGCCAAACAGTTAAATTTTTGTTTTGTCAGACCACAGGACATGTCTCCAAACATTAAGGTGTTTCTCCCTGTGTGCGTTTGCAAACTGTAATCTGTTTTTTATGTTTCTTTTGGAATAATGTCTTCTTCCTCAGAGACGTCTTTCAGTCTATGTTGGTACAGTTCTCGTTTCACTGTGGATAATGACACACTCTTACCAGCTTCAGCAGCATCTTCAGAGTATTTTGCTTTTGTTCTTGGGTTAATCTGCACATTTCAGACCAAAGCTTGTTCATTTCTGGGACACAGAACCTGTCTCCTTCCTTAGTGGTGTGATGGCTGGACATTCCCATAGTGTCAATCTGGAAATTGATGATCCAGACTTGTGCAAGTCCACAGTTCTCGTCCTGATCATTTCTTTTGACTTTCCCATGATGTTACACAAAGAAGCAATGTGTTTCAGGTGTGGCTTCAAATACATCCACAGGTGTGTCTCTAATTAAATGTTGTCACTAAACCAGTCAGAAGCGTCCAAAGACATGACATCATCATCATCTGGGTTTTCCCAAAGTGTTTAAATGCATAGTCTCCTTATTGTATGTAAACTTTTGACATTGAAGAAAGTGATGAAAAATTGTCTAAAAATTATTCTGGCATTTAGAAAATATAAATAATTTTGCTAATTGTAACTGACATGAAATGAGACTAAACTTTTCCTATTTTAGGTCAGATAGTGAGAAAAAAAAGCATATCTTTTTATAGAATGTATGTAAACTTCTGGTTTCAACTGTACATGAATAACAAGAAATGCCCACAGGGGAACTAGCTGTCACTGCTGAGTTTCACATGACACAAAATAACTTTCCCCTGAAATGGGAACTTGCGCAGACTGCCCCGTGCAGCTGTGACCTCAGACCTGTGGGTGAGGGAAAGGTCGTATCAGTAGTGTTAGTGAGATGATCTGCTGGCACATAGTGTGATAGATGGTGTGTGTATCAGGTGGAGTGAAGCAAACTGAGGGCGTGGTGCGTTCAATGAATTGCCAGAATTGGTAAAATAAATATTCAACCAGTGCAGTGAAAAACATAATGTGTATCGTACTCAAGACATAAAAATCCTTCTTTTATTTGGAAATGTTTCACGGATGATAAATACATAACATTTCAGAGGCAGGTGTAGTGCCAAATGTTTGGAGAGAGCGCGCACATAGAGCTGTGAATTCACTACCTCTCATTGTGGGCCAGACATTTTGTAAGACTGGTGTCTGCGGCTCAAAAAAATGAAGTGCAACAAGGGCTGGTTTGTACATTTCATTTTGTTAGAATTAAATGCACAAAGGATATGACAGAAAATATTAAAAGAGGCTGTTTGTCTATTTTATACTGTATACCTCACATATATATAGTGGGATGTTTGTGTGCAGTTTGGGTTGATCTATAGAAAAGCTGCTCATTCACTTAAGGCAGTATGTGAGTCAAATGCTGCCCTCCCCAAGGGTCAGATGCCCTCCCTGGAAAGTGGATGGAACTATATAAATGTTTGTTTGAGCTTTTCTTTTATTATTGTACTTTACTGCTCACTCAGACTGACATCAGCTCATCATTATGACTTGACCTTTCTTAGATTATGGTAATGACACTAATCTGATCATGTTTTTGCAGTCCATCAGAAATGGGTGAAATTGTGCCTGTGTATGTTGTGTTAGAGGTTGAAATATTGCACACAAATTACACTGTCACATGGAGAATTCTGTTGCTGAAGTGCTTATGACAGGCTGGACTAATCACTTTACTAAAACACTGCTAAGATCATTATTTAAGATTTTGCAAATTAATAAAAAAAAATCCTATTTGGCTTTTTTTTTTTTTTTTTTAGATTTCAAATTTAACTTCCTGGTTGGAAATGATCTGTGTAAACCCTCAGTCATCCAGGTCTGATCCATAGCAAAAGACAAAGTTAAAATCTGTCAACTGGACAGACTGGACGTTTCGCTGCTCATCCAAGCCGCTTCTTCAGTTCCGATCAGATTGCTGGTGAACACTGCCTTATATCTATCTGCAGGGAGGGGCTAACTACACTGAAACTGTAAACAACTATTGTCTCTAGTTTCAGCTGGAACTGCCCTATTCAGCCCTTAACGACCCTGCTATTGTTCTTATTGTTCTGGGTCTGAGGATGGAGTTATAGATGGGGGAGAGATTATGTCTCAGGGCCCTGGCCACCAGCAATCTGACCAGAACTGACGAAGCGACTTGGATGAGCAGCGAAATTTCTTCACTCTTAAATCTGTCAACTGGACAAATCATTGTAACTTCGTCTTTTGCTGTTCCTGGTTGGAAATCACAAATTCCATAAGCATTAACAAGGAACTATCTTGTAAACTGATTTCAACTATTCTTCACCAATTGCTTATTAATTTGTGTAAAACCATAATTTATATTTACAATAAGTTTTATCCACCCAATTTAAGTAGAAATTGGAGAATCATCCAAATCTGTCATACGCACTTTAAGTCCTCCTTTCCCCTTGTGTTCCAGGTTGCCCCAGTCTCCAGTCTGCAGAGCCCGTGGTCCCTAAGGTCTCTGAGGTCTCTGAGGAACCCCTGGTCCTTGTGTCTGCTTGTCTGCTCCTGTTGGTGGCTTTGGGTTCAGGTCTGACTTTAGTGAGTATTTTCCACCTTTACCAGATGCTGGATCACTTTAATGACTCAATGAAACGAGCTTATTTACATCCACATGTCCTTTAGTTACCTGCCTGTGTTGTGTCTGTCCACAGTTTTGCCTGAAGAAAAACCAGTGGAACAACCCAAAGGAGACCATAGACCACCCTTTATACCCGGACCTCTCTCCTCGTCTGGAAAAACAAAAATGCATTTTTGTAAACTTCATTTTTCCGCCGTATTCAAAAATCTGCACCTCAAAATTCACCAATGTTTAAATCCACAATGTTTGGAAACAAGGGATTCTCAGTTCTGTGATGCTCACGGTTCCACGCTGGATATAGAAAAAGAATATTTTTATAAAAGACGATTGGTCACAACAACATGCTCCTCAAACCTCAAAGAAAACATGGTTATTTTATTTTTGATGACGTCACTGAACCGCAGTATAATGTGCATAGTTTGTGTTAATGATAAGAAAAGTTTTATATTTAAGTTAGAGCTTCCAAAATGTTTTAAGGATAAATTTAGGTAACATCGAGCACACTCCCAGTGCAGGGGAGCAAACTGAAGCAACTGGACTGAACCGGGATTACACCAGGATTCTGTAAGAGAATTTCTAGCATCAGATTTGTAGAAATGTGTCAAATTAAGATCCACAAAATCATGTCAACATTCAGTAGTGCAATATTGGACTTGAATAACACTTATAACTGCAGCATTTCAACCTAAAGTTATATGATCAGTTAAGTTAAACTGGTCTTCAAAAAGAGGTGACTTTAAATCATAACCAAATTCTGAATATTGTAATTTAAAAATATAACTATCATCGCGTTGACCAGTACTGACCATTATATTCGATCATTTTCACAGCTGGTTCAGTCTGTCGCTCCAGTCTGCTCCTCCAAACTGAGAGTGTCATTTCCGTAGGGCTGCAGTAACTCCTTCAAATAAAGACGACCCAGAGAGTGCACACTTTTAAACACCAAGAACATTTTGAATTGACCTGATATGAAAGAGGAGCCAGAGCAGCTGCTCACACAGCCCTGATGTGTCTCGTCACAAATGTGTGGATTGCCTTTTTCAGAAGGAGCTTTAGCAAGGATCCTCAACAGAAAGAAGCTGGACTTTGTGACAGAGCTGAAGTGCTTGTCCAGTTTGAACATGGAGTCCACAATCAGCCCAAGATTCCTCACAGCAGAAAGACCATAAGAGACAGAGGACGTCACACTGTCGCCCTCTGCCTGTGTGACCCTCAGTCTGTCAGTCAGTTTAAGACCAGACTGAACCCCCCGCTCTTCTCCCAGGCATTTGGTTCTTGCTTGGCAGGATATGTTGGTGTTTTCTTGTTTGTGTTGTATTTTATATTTATCTGTTTTTATTGACTTTAGGCAGCTTAAGTTTAAATGAGTGTGATTAAGACTATGGACTTTAATGACAATCATATCAAAGGTATATAACTTAAACAATATATAACTTTCTTTTTGCCAAAAAATCTCATGAGAGCTTATTGCTTTGCCTGTAATGTTTGTCACTGTGGCATTAAACTGAGCTTGTCACTGTGGCATTAAACTAAGCCACAAAAAATACTTTGAAAAACACCTCTCCATAGCTCTTCCTCATCATTTTGCCTTACAGGTATTACCTGCTTGTCTCCATGGAGATAGATGCCGTACTGTGGAACATTTCTGGCAAAGCAATAGCATCTCCAAGGAGACAAGCTGCTGACGGACCCTGTACCAGAAAAGTTACATAGTGCACCTTTAAATCTCTGGATTCTTAGTTGAATCTTTCACATATATAAGCTATGAACTTACACAAAGTACATTTGATTTATAATGTATAAGGCAGCTTTATGTTAATGGATGTAATGTTTTAAGATTTGAAAATAAATTTGTTCTCATCAGAGTCATATGTGTGTAGGACTCAGTTCGGAGGGCGACATCAGTCTGGGATGGCTCTCGCTGAAAGTGATCGGAACCAATGATCAGAGTGTTCACATAATGTTAATAGGTGGAAGCATCACAACTGTGAAACAAGTCAAACGTTTCATTAAATCCAGCTGAGAGAAAAACGCAAACATCTTTCCTTCCACAGATGCACAGAGCTTCCCTCTGCACGACTGACTCACACTAGTCTGTAGTCTGGAGGACGAAAGAGGAGAGTGAGGGAGGAGGGTGGGGTCTGGAGAAATAAAGGGGGGAGTGAGGGAGGAGGGCGAGGTCTGGAGGACTAAAGAGGAGAGAGAGGGAGGAGGGCGAGGTCTGGAGGACTAAAGAGGAGAGAGAGGGAGGAGGGCAGGGTCTGGAGGACTGGAGGACTAAAGAGGGGAGGGGAGGGAGGGCAGGGTCTGGAGGAGAGTGAGGGAGGAGGGTGGGGTCTGGAGAAATAAAGGGGGGAGTGAGGGGAGGAGGGCGGTGTAAAAATCCTGGTTGAACATGTAAACTGATGTAATAAGACTATTTCCTCGTCACCTAAGGTATGTAGGGGGGTAATTTATGTTAATTAAATTACTTCTGTCTTTACCATTTTTTTCCACTTTGGTTGTTTATTTTTTTGTTACTTCCCTGAGTAACAACGAGCTGGGTTGTAACACAGATAGTGATGTCCAACCCACTCCTGGAAATGTGTTTGACTTTTGTTGTGCTTTGAGTAGTGATGTCCAAATGAGGCTTCATGGGGCTTTGAACCCTTTGGGACTATTGTGTTGGAATTTGGTTCATTACTGGAAGCTTCACTTGATTTGAACGTGGGTGTCCTCTGGGGGCGCATTGGTTGTACTACAGCCATGCAAAAGGTTGATGGCCCTGTAAGTGTGCACTTTGAGTCTTTGTATGTATGTTTGCCAATAAAGACAATAATTTCCCCCTCTTGAGGATCAATAAAGTATATATTTCTAAATAAAACTGAAGCATACTTCAGTTCATGTGTTGCTTTTAGTGCTTAGGTGCTCAGTGCTTAGGCGTACTGGGGTGCTTATGCAGTTTTATTTAAAAATAACAATTACTCCACAGTAGAGGGTCTGAGCCGGCTTCTCTTTTTAGAAACAATTTCCCCAGCTTTAGAAAACACCCTCTCGCAGGGCACAGAGGATGCTGGTGTTGCCAGGTGGTATAGATTTGTACAACCTGATCTCAAGACAGATTTACATCTATTGGGATCTGATCATTTGGAAAAAACACATGTTTGCGATACAAGTATCTGGCTAGCTCAGTCGGTAGAGCATGAGACTCTTAATCTCAGGGTCGTGGGTTCGAGCCCCACGTTGGGCGATGTGGCTTTTAAATTTGATGAACTGATATCCATAACAACCACTGACAACCTGTATATACATGACCACTGTATAAAAACAAAAAGTACACGTAAAACTCTATGAAGTGGAAGAAATGCCAAAGTATTTACTTACTTTGTCCTAATATTGGAACTTTCACCCTCAATTGAAGATAAGGCACACACACCTGGATGTCCAATGATTTAAGGTAAAGCCCGAGCACATTAGGTCTCAAAATAGAGGCGTGGGTTTAAATCCCACTCCTGGAAATCTGTTTGACTTTTGTTGTGCTTTGAGCAGATTACAGGGATGCAGACAGCCTCAGGGGCTGCTTCACCGAAGGTTGAATATTGGTTAACTATAGTGCTTCTCGCATTCTTCTTGGATACACCACTATTGCTGCAGCTGTAAAATGACATCTCAGATTTAAAGGCCCTGCAAATGATGTATTAGTTATATGTGCTTGGTGCCAATCCAACAAGTAAGTGTGAGTATAGTCATTTGTGCCAGTTAAATCAGACATAGTGTATCAGGGCCTACATACTGACAGTAGACACCGAGCCCTCCCAGCAGCAGGCTGTCAGGATGGCCGAGCGGTCTAAGGTGCCAGACTCAAGGTAAACACCTTTCTCAGAGCAGGGACTTCTGGTCTCCACATGGAGGCGTGGGTTCAAATCCCACTCCTGGGATTCCTCTTCTGCGGAGAAGAAGTTTTGCAATGTAGGCCTTTTTATACACTGAAATAAAATCACATTAGTTTGACAGTAAACTGCACACTCTCACATCTCCAAAATGAAAGGCTTTGGTGTTCTCTCAGACACAGCTCTATGTGTTTATTCAAAAGATGAACTGTGATGTGATGATCAATGGTTGCAGAAGCACAAGGATTGGCCCAAAGCACTGATTATTGATTATATACCCTCACCTAAAGCATTACTAGGAACACCTGTTCAGTTCCTCCTTATTGCAATTATCTAATCAACCAATCACATGGCAGTTGCTTCAATGCATTTAGGGGTGTGGTCCTGGTCAAGACAATCTCCTGAACTCCAAACTGAAAGTCAGAATGGGAAAGAAAGGTGATTTAAGCAATTCTGAGCGTGGCATGGTTGTTGGTGCCAGATGGGCCGGCCTGAGTATTTCACAATCTGCTCAGTTACTGGGATTTTCATGCACAACCATTTCTAGGGTTTACAAAGAATGGTGTGAAAAGGGAAAAACATCCAGTATGCGGCAGTCCTGTGGGCGAAAATGCCCTGTTGATGCTAGAGGTCAGAGGAGAATGGGCCGAGTGATTCAAGCTGACAGAAGAGCAACGTTGACTGAAATAACCACTCGTTACAACCGAGGAATGAAGCAAAGCATTTGTGAAGCCACAACACGCACAACCTTGAGGCGGATGGGCTACAACAGCAGAACACCCCACCAGGTACCACTCATCTCCACTACAAATAGGAAAAGAGACTACAATTTGCACGAGCTCACCAAAATTGGACAGTTGAAGACTGGAAAAATGTTGCCTGGTCTGATGAGTCTCGATTTGTGTTGAGACATTCAAATGGTAGAGTCAGAATTTGGCGTAAACAGAATGGAACATCACTGAACATCACTGCCTTGTTACCACTGTGCAGGCTGGTGGTGGTGGTGTAATGGTGTGGGGGATGTTTTCTTGGCACACTTTAGGTCCCTTATTGCCAATTGGGCATTGTTTAAATGCCACGGGCTACCTGAACATTGTTTCTGACCATGTCCATCCCGTCATAACCACCATGTACCCATCCTCTGATGGCTACTTCCAGCAGGATAATGCCCCATGTCATAAAGCTCGAATCATTTCAAATTGGTTTCTTGAACATGATAATGAGTTCACTGTACTACAATGGCCCCCACAGTCACCAGATCTCAACCCAATAGTGCATCTTTGGGATGTGGTGGAACGGGAGCTTCGTGCCCTGGATGTGCATCCCACAAATCTCCATCAACTGCAAGATGCTCCCATCAATATGGGCCAACATTTCTAAAGAATGTTTCAGCACCTTGTTGAATCAATGCCACGTTGAATTAAGGCAGTTCTGAAGGCGAATCTGCCGTTTTTAGGCAAAGTCCTTGAAAAAGTTGTTTACCAACAGCTTATTAACTTCCTCCAAATTAACAACTCTTTCGATATTTTCCAGTCGGGTTTTAGACCCCACCACTGCACTGACACTGCTCTTATCAAGGTGACAAATGACATCCGCCTGAACACTGATGCAGGCAAAGTCTCAGTCTTGATCCTGTTAGATCTGAGTGCTGCTTTTGACACTGTGGATCATGGGATCCTCTTACAGAGACTAGAGGACTGGGTGGGCATCTCTGGTACTGCACTAAACTGGTCTAAGTCCTATCTAGAAAACAGGGAGTTCTTTGTTTAAATTGGAAAATGTGTCTCAGATAAAATGTCCCTGAGCTGTGGAGTGCCCCAGGGGTCAATTTTGGGACCCCTGTTGTTCAACCTCTACATGCTGCCGCTACTCACTGGCAGCAGGTGAATATGGACCAGTGGATTCACTCTGCCACTGCATCCAGCAGATCAGTGTGTGGATGCAAAACTATTTTCTTCAGCTAAACTCAGACAAGACTGAAGTCATAGTCTTCGGCCCACAGAAACATAGAGAAAGTGTCAGCAGTCACCTCCAGTCTCTTTCTCTAAAACCTTCAAATCAGGCTAGAAATTTAGGGGTAATAATGAACTCAGACTTGAACTTTAACAGCCACATCAAATCAATGACATCTGCAGCTTTTTACCATTTAAAAACATTGCAAAAATCAAAGGTTTACTGTCAAAACCAGACTTGGAGAGACTTATCCATGCATTTGTCTCCAGTAGGTTAGACTACTGTAACGGCCTGCTCACTGGCCTCTCCAAACGGGCCTTAAGACAGCTGCACATCCAGAACGCTGCTGCTCGGGTCCTGACCAGAACCAGGAAGTACGAGCACATAAGTCCTGTGCTCAGGTCTCTGCACTGGCTTCCTGTAGCTCAAAGAATAGACTTTAAAGCAGCTCTGCTTGTGAACAAGTTTATTCATGGCTTAGGCCCAAAGTACATGTCTGACATGTTAGTGCCACATGAACCATCTCGCACTCTGAGGACTTCAGGGACCAACCTCCTGCTGGTGCCCAGAGTCAGGACTAAACATGGAGAATCAGCGTTTCAGTTTTATGCAGCTAAAACCTGGAACAGTCTTCCTGAAGATGTGAGACAGGCCTCTACTTTGACAATGTTTAAATCCAGGCTCAAAACGGTTCTGTTTATCTGTGCATATGGCTGAAAAGTTTTTATTTTTATTCTGCACTCTTTTGTTTTAATGTTTTAATGTCAATTTTATGATGATTATTTGTGATTATTCATGTTTGATTTGTGTAATTTTAATGTCTTTCTTATTCTGTAAAGCACTTTGAATTACCTTGTGTACGAATTGTGCTATACAAATAAACTTGCCTTGCCTTGCCTTTTCCCCGTCTTAATCTCACAGTTATGGGTTCGAGCCCCACGTTGGACGAGAGCCCTTTTGAACTTGATTACGTGATGGCCATAACAGCCACCTACAACCTAATCTCAAGACAAATTTACATCTATTGGGATCTGATCATTTGGAACAAGCACAGGTTTATGATACAAGTGCCCGGCTAGCTCAGTCGGTAGAGCATGAGACTCTTAATCTCAGGGTCGTGGGTTCGAGCCCCACGTTGGGCGATGTGGCTTTTAAATTTGATGAACTGATATCCATAACAACCACTGACAACCTCATCTCAAGACAAATAAATTGTAACACATGTACTGGGATCAGATTACCGACCTAATCTCCAGACCTCTCTACAAGTAGCATTGTGATTTGTGACCAACAGCTTGGATGTCAGATGGCAGGCAGCTACTGTCAGTGAAAGCACCATCTGCTGGTGAAACCGAGTATTGCTCTTAAAACACATCACCCACAATATCATCCAAAAAGATAAAAGCTACAAATTCAAATGACATTTGGAAGCACTGACACTAAACCTACCAGACATCTGATAACTCCACCTTTCACATCATCATGATGACAGTTAGGTTCTTCATCTTCATCCTGTTTTAGCTTCAGGAGCATCTCTAACAGGTGTCAGTAGAGTCCACTTCTATTCTGCAATAGACAATTAAGGATCAAGTGAAAACACTGCAGGAGCTGGGAAAAACAATACATGATTTTAGTTTAAATATCCTTGACCTTTATAAGCAATTTGGAATATTTCACCTTATCCGTAGCTGACATCCTCTGCAATACACGTGGAACAGAGTAGAGGGCACAATTCAATTCAGTTCAATTCAATTTCTCTTTATTGTCATGTGCATATACATACAAGATATATAGCACAGATGAAATTGCTGTCCTCTCCCACCTCAGTGCAAACATATTAATAAGAGATAAAGATAAAAAATAAATACAAAATAAATTAAAAAATTGCAAACAACATAAAAGGAAATGTTTAAACCAAGTAACGTTAAAAATATAAACAAAACAGAAACATTCAAGTAAAGATAGCAATGTTTTTCAATGTTTTTCATTCCTGATCACAGGATACTATGTGCTCCTGTTCATGAATCTATGAACTGAAATTACATTTTAATCTGTTAGGAATGAACATAAGGAGAATTCTATTAAATTCTATTTTAAGAGCTACTCAACAAACCTTGAATCAGAAACCAAGAAACCTTGAAAACCCTGAATCTGTTTGATCATCAAATACATCTTATTTTATCTATGTCCAGATGTTCCAATGTGAGGCTGGAGTCAGCACGGATCCACCATGATCTAGTGAAGAGCAGGAGCAATATTACAGAGTAAAGAACAATCCAAAGTCATAATTTTATTAATGACAATAGACTGTTGTTTCCACTGGAATCATTTCACTTTTCACAGAGAGCTGAGTCTGGTGGAGCTGTCCATGGTATCGTTCACACAGTGCAGTGAACCACCACCGGAGGGAGCCCTGATCCTGACATTAGACCATGACTCAACACAGTGAGAAGGTTTTCTGTCTCTGGAGAAATAATGTGGATTGTTTTGTAACTCGAGATTATTGCACTTTTAGGATCCATGTGGAGGACTGTAGTTTAATCCTGCCAAACTCAAATCTAATATGTCATAATGAGCTACACGATTGATTAGACTTTTGTTTAGTTTTCATTAAAGGAACCTAAGTCCAGGTTCCACATCTCTGTTCCTGTCTGTGTCTGACAGAGGAAAAACATTTCCACAGTCATCACCATCTCTGCTCTGTCTTCTGCAACTCCAACCACTTCTCCAGCTCTAGTTCCAGTCAGATGTCGTCAGAAGAACACAGATCCACAGATTCTCTGTAAACACATGTTAAACCTGTATCTGTAAATTATAATAAAACATTACACCAAACTCTCACCAAAAGTGTTTCAGGACCCAAAAACATTTCTGGAGACCAACCAGATGCTCTGGCCCACATGAGAAGAAGAAGTGAACAAACCCTGGTCCAAAGAGAGACCTTCAGGCTGTGTGATCTGCTGTTCCTCTCAAAAACAGTCTAATCACACAGTTTCTTTGTTTAGGAAGGAAACCTGAAACACCACTGCTGAAGAAGATCTCCAGAGGAACAAGAACCTCCTACAACGGTGAGAGGAAACAACCAAGTCTTTATACGATTTACAACTAAATACTATAAGAGCGAATGTAATGTTGTTATAATGACAAGTTTCCTCTGTGCTCTCCCTCCTTCCTGAGTGTTGCTGTTGTGGGCGTGGCTACTCTACTGTGACCACTGAGAAGACTCAGACATTTAAGCTCTTTACATTCAAACTCAGTTTAGAATTTTTTGCTAACTGTGTTTTTTTTCTTTTTCTATGACCCTCAGATCTCTGTGCCTCCCAGTCTGCTCCAGCTCCAGTATCTACCTTCTCCAGCTCCAAACTCACAGCCTCTGCCACCATCTTGCCTCTAAAATAATCCTTGTTACTTACCTGCCTTTGTTCTGCTTTTGGGTCCACCCTCTAGATCATAACAAATGTAACCGTTGTATTTCTCTCTCTTTCTGCACTAGACCAGGGCTAAACCAGGGCTGAAGACTAAACTAAACCAGAGCCTTTTCAGGTTTCCATACATTTTCAATAGGGCTGAGATCAGGGCTTTAACTTCCTGGCTGATGTGTTGAGATGTTGCTTCAATATTTTCTCATAATATTTTTTCCTCATGATGCATCTATTTTGTGAAGTGCACCAGTCCCTCCTGCAGCAAAACAACCCCACGACATGATGCTGTCACCCCCGTATTTCTCAGTCTTGCAAGTTTCCTCCTTTCTCCTTCAAATGTAACAATGCTCATTATGGTCAAACAGTTTTAGTTTCGTCAGACCACAGGACATGTCTCCAGAAATGAAGCTCTTTGTCCCTGTGTCTTTGCAAACTGTCGTCTGTTTTTATGTTTCTTCAGCAGCATCTTCACAGTATTTTGCTTTTGTTCTTGGGTTGATCTGCACATTTTTCACTAAAGCACGTTCATGACACGCCCTCATCACACATTCATGCTGAGTCCCTAATAACAGTGAATATCTATTCTTATCCTTCAACAGTACACGAGAAGTTGGAATAAGGAATAGTGCAGCATTACTTGTAGTTAACACATCTGTGTGCTGCAGATGGAAAGTAGCAATAGATAAATCTGGTACAAATTATCTCTTCTTTTGTTAGATTAATGAATTTGTACATGGTCTCTGACAATGAAAGAATAAAAGAATGAAGAAAAAAAGAATAAAGAAAGAAATAGAATGTATTCACACATCTGAGTGTGTAGCATAAAGTACAGCAGCTGAAAAAAATCCTTCAACATGTTTATACTGAGTCTGTGTATCCAGTCATGATTAGTCATTTATTTTCACAAATAAGTTTATATCAATCCAAAAACTATAACATATATGCTCTAACATTGGCCTCATTGTTGACAGCAGAGGATTAAGCCAAAAATGAAGCTACTCCCTGACTCTCTAATCAGACAGACAGAATATTCAAAGGCTCAAGGTTCATTAAAACACAGGTAGGTCGACTGATATTTTCACTCTGAGCAACAGCACAAAGCTCCAACTTATTGAGTTTGGGCTGACCACGTGACTAAAGGAAATACATGATTTTCATGGATCTATTAAAATAATAGGACGCTTTATTTAAAGAGGGCGCCTCACATCATGTGAAGAGACTTTTAGTTTTGTAGTGAGACTGGACTGTGGGTGTCTAAAATCACTGCTTTATGTGTTGTTTATGTGTTTACCTTTTATTTTTCAAAATCAGCCAGATAGACCCCCAATACAGAACAGTAATGGATATTCTTTAGTCTATATCAATAATAATGTCCAGTTGCAGATGTGAGTTTAACTTCCCTCTACTGCAGTACCACGGGCGACCAGTGCGCGGAAGCAACACGCCGCACGGCCACAGCGAGGAGCGCCGGAAGAAGCTTTATTACCATGAGAACAAGACAGGAAGGAAAAGTGACAGAAAACAGAAAAAGTGACAGAAAACAGAAAAAGTGAAAAATCCAAACGGTTTGTAAAATGTCTAAAGGCCAAAGGCTGAGAGCTTTGGTGGAGGAGCGGCTGACTGCGGCTGCTGAAGACATATTTGTGCTTTTTGAAAGAATCATAGCCGAGTATGAGGAGGAACTGTGTCGGTCAAAACAGGAGAACGAGAAGAACCAACGGCTCCTGGACTCGGCTCTGAGGCCGGGCGTCGTGCTGACCAGAGCCGGTAAGTCTGGCGGGGCGACAGTGGCTTAGAGTGCTGATTCCCCAAACCCGAAGGTTGGAGGATCGAGTCCAGCTCGGACCAAGTGCTGACGTTGTGTCCTGAGGCAAGACACTTCACGTACATTGCTTAATATGAAGGTGGTGTGTGCATGAATGACACAGGAGGAGGGGCCGATGGCGCCGATTTTCTGCCCCCAGAGCAGCTTACCATCACGAGGTGTGGAGTGAAAGAATAATGACTATAGTGTAGCATTGAGAGGCTCTGACAAGCCTGTAAGGCATTATTATTGATGTGTTCAAGCCAGCTTAAAGCGTCTCTCTCTAGAACTGTAGAGCTCGAGATGTCAAAAAGTTGGCGTTACTGTCCAAATGTGCCGTACGTCCATAGACACGTATTAGCAACAATACAAGTCTAAAAGAGCCGTGCAACATATAACGATCACCTTATAGTATGTCAATACTTTTGAATGAACGCTAAGGTTTAATGTGTCCTACCACAATTCTGTAGATGACTCTCAGATCTATGTCTCACTGCAGCAGGTGAATATGGACCAGTGGATTCACTCTGACACTGCATCCAACAGATCAGTGTGTGGATGCAAAACAACTTTCTCCAGCTAAACTCAGACAAGACTGAAGTCATAGTCTTTGGTCCACAGGAACATAGAGAAAGTGTCAGCAGTCACCTCCCGTCTCTCTCTCTCTAAAACCTACAAATCAGGCAAGAAATGTAGGGGTAATTATGGACTCAGATTTTAACTTTAACAGCCACATCAAATCAATATCATCTGCAGCTTTTTACCACGTAAAAATATTGCAAAAATCAAATGTTTACTTCTCAAAACCAGACTTAGAGAGATTTATCCATGCATTTGTCTCCAGTGGGTTAGACTACTGTAACAGCCTGCTCACTGGCCTCTCTAAACGAGCTTTAAGACAGAAGAGTACATCCAGAACACTGCTGCTCAGGTCCTGACTAGAACCAGGAAGTACTTCACACATGTGTCCTGTGCTCAGGTCTCTGGCTCCTGTGGCTCAGAGAATAGACTTTAAAGCAGCTCTGTGTGAACAAGTCTCTCCATGGACCAGCACCAAAGAACATCTCCAACATGTTAGAGCCACATGAACCATCTCACACTCTGACGACTCCAGGGAGCAGCCTCCTGCTGGTCCCAGAGTCAGGACTAAACATGTAACAATCTTCCTGAAGATGTGAGACAGGTCTCTACTTTGACAATGTTTAAATCCAGGCTCAAAACAGTTCTGTTTAGCTGTACATATGACTGAAAGGTTTTTATTCTGCACTTTTCTCCTTTAATGTTTATTTTATAATGATCATTTGTGATTAGTTATGTTTTGATTTGTAGTATTGTGATTTCAATGTCTTTCTTATTTTGTAAAGCACTTTAAATTACCTTTTACTGTACAAATAATCTTTCTTAACTATTTAACATCTTCAAATCTCCATTGGTTTAACATTAGGAGAAGTGAACATTCTGTGTGACGACACAATCCTGATCTCAAAAAGTTTGGATTTGGACTAAATGGACAACGTCATGGACAAATAAGATGTATTTTTGTGTATTTGTAATTAATTGTCATTTTTGTTTGCCCATTGTCTCCTGCAGGTGTCCACATGTCCTCTGTGAGTCCTGGTCTCACTCTGAAACAGGAAATCCCAGAGACTCCACAGATTAAAGAGGAGCCAGAAGAACAGCTCGTCAGACAGGAGGAAGAGGAGCTGCAAGTGTGAGTCCCATCACTTTCAACACAATTTATTATAAATTATGATCAGATTAGAAATACGTCTTAATTCAGGGGCATTTAAGAATAGCCAGAAGTATAAAGTGCTGATTTAATCCCATGTACAGGGTTAGCAGGTTTTTAACATAAGAATATTTTATGCAGACACAGACGCTGACTTTTTCTTCAGGTCTGTCCCTGAGTCCAATGATGGCTGTGTGAAGACAGAAGAGTCCTCGCTGATTCAACGAAAAGAAACTGATCACAGAGAGGACACACAGGGAGAGGACATCAGCTCAGAGACACATGTCCACCTCGAGACTGAGGGAGACACGGAGCACTCTTCTGACACTGACGGTGATGAAGACTGGCGTGCTCCAATCGTCTTTTCAGCTGCACAGATGAAGACAGAGGCAGATGGAGACCGCTACAACCAAGTCCAGGCCAGAGCCAAAAGCACCACTGCACCAGACTCAAGTCTATCCCCCAAATACAAGTCTGCACCAGAGACCAGAGCCACTGTGGACAATGCAGACGTGTCAGGAACAGCCGAAAGAGCTGCAGGGAAGAAACACCAGTGCTCTGTTACTAAAAAGAGATTTGGCTTAAAACACAATTTGATAAGACACTTTAAAGTTCACAGAGGGGAGAAACCTTACAGCCGTTCTGTCTGTAAGAAAGCATTTACTCAAAAGGGTAATCTCATAAAACACATGAGAACACACACAAGAGACAAACCTTACATCTGTACTGTCTGTCAGAAAGCATTTACTCTAAAGGGTACTCTCACACGACACATGAGAACACACACAAGAGACAAACCTTACATCTGTTCTGTCTGTCAGAAAGCATTTACTCTAAAGGGTACTCTCACACGACACATGAAAACACACACAGGGGCCAGGCCTTACAGTTGCTCTGTCTGTGAGAAAGCATTTACTGATAAGAGTACTCTCACAAAACACATGAGAATACACACAGGAGACAAGCCTTACAGCTGTTTTGTCTGTGAGAAAGCATTTTTTCAAAAGAGTCATGTCACAAATCACATGAGAACACACACAAGAGACAAACCTTACATCTGTTCTGTCTGTGAGAAAGCATTTACTGAAAAGAGTAATCTCACAAAACACATGAGAATGCACACAGGAGACAAACCTTACAGCTGTTCGTCCTGTGAGAAAGCATTTATTAAAAAGAGTCATCTCACAGAACACATGAGAACACACACAGGAGACAAACCTTACTGCTGTTCTGTCTGTAATAAACGATTTGCTGTGAGCGGCAATTTGAAAAGACATATGAGAAGTCACACAGGAGAGAAATAGCTTGAACAGAGCGTGACAGGAGGTTTTGGGCTGTTTATGTTTTACAACAAGAGCCAGTTGTTTTAACTGAAAATGAAGTTCTTTTATAGAATGTATTGTTAAGACTGAAAACTAAACGTTTGTGCTTAATTTCTGTGTAATTACTGAGCCTGCCCACTTTAAACTAAAGCAACATCTTCTGTTTGCACAAATAAACTTAGGTAATATTGTTATGTTTCTGGCGCCATGGTTGACCAGCTACATTTCACACTAGAAATGAATACAGTTTACATCCATTATATTCTCTCTCTCTATCTCCCTCACCCTTTCTCTCTTTCTCTCTCCCTCTTTCTTCCTCCCCTTCTTTCTCTCCCCCACTCTCGGTCTCTCTTTCTCTCCCACTCTCCCTCTCTCATGGCACACACTCAAATACCTGCATGAAACTTTGCCCCTCTCTTAAAAAGGAGGCTGATTCACTCGCTGTAGATGAAAGCAGCGACACATCTGACACTGCTCTGTTATCAGTCTTTATCTGTGGAGTGGACTCTAAACTTTCCATTATGGAGGAACTTTTAGGATTAAAATCCATGCATGGCACAACCACAGGAAAAGAAATCTTTGAGGAGGTGTCCAGTTGTTTCAATGAAATGAGGCTGCCCTGGGATAAACTTGTGGCACTGAGGACAGATGGTGCACCCGCGATGTGCGGTCAAAAGAGTGGACTGGTGGGCAGGATTCAGGAGAAGATGCGGGAGAACGATGCAGGTGAGCTTACAGTTTACCACTGCATCATACACCAAGAAGCCTTATGTAGCAATTACAGACATGGACAGTGCAGTGAGGGCCTTTAGAACCAAGCTGTGCTTGTGGGAGACTCAGATGCTGGAAACTTGGCTCATTTTCTGTGCTGCCAAATCATGAAAGAGCAGACCGCCGTGTTGCCCATTTCGCAGTTTGCTGAAAAACTAAACGTACTCAGTGTGGAGTTTTCCCGACGATTTGCGGACTTCAAAGCCCAGAAATGCAGATTTGAACTACTCAGCAATTTGTTTGCGGTTGACGTGATGAACAATTCAACCAACCTCCAAATGGAGCTGATTGAGCTCCAGTGTAGTGACTCGCTCAAGTCAAAGTGTGACTCCTGTGGTGCGGCACAGTTCCCACGGTTCCTTCCCGACACACTGCCACAACTCCGTGCACAAGCTGCTCAAATGCTCCCTATGTTCGGCAGCACATATCTATGTGAACAACTCTTCTCTTTGATGAAGATGAACAAAACACCACACAGGAGTCGTCTCGCTGACAAACACCTTCATTCAGTCCTAAGGATTTCCTCAGCTCAGAGCCTGACCCCAGACTTTGATGACCTTGCATCTGAAAAGAGATGCCAGGTATCTCCTTTGGACCCATGTGTATCAGAGTAAATCACAGTGCAGCAAACTGACATTGGATGAATGTTTTATGTCTTTGGACTGTTCATAGTTGAAAAATTTTATTAGATTTTCATTGAAGCAAGTTGTTATTTTTGACTAGTTGTTGGTTTGTGAAAAAATATTTAAATTTTAAAGGAGCTCAAAAGCTACAAATATTATTTAGACATATTATTTCAGACATATAATTTATTTTAAAACGTATTTCTCATTTGTTAATACTTGTTCTGGATTCAGAGTTTAAGCAAAACTATTATTAAACATTTATTTTAATAAGAAAAGGTTTAACATTACATATCTCAAAAGAAGAGAAAACATGCAGATGTTGTTGAAAATTTTCAATAAATATTTAGTTTGGCCCACGACTTGGTCCCAGTTTTTAATTTTGGCCCTCTGTGAATTTGAGTTTGACACCCCTGCCATAGACGTAAAAGTATCTGTCCCATAACTGACGGGCGACTTGTTTTGCTGACTGATCGGGGACTGGAACACATGGGCCATTTTAGTAAAGTGGTCGGTTACACTAAAACATTCACACTCCGACCTTCTGCATCCTCAGCCGACCAGAAATCAAGACACACTGGCTCTAGGGGCTCGTGGATTTTATGCTTTCAAGTGGAGCTCTTCCCTCCGGATCAAGAGTCTTACTCACAAAGAAACGTTTGCAGCATCTGACGTATTCACGAGTGCTTTGCTTGTCTTCATGTTCTCATATATGAATACGTGGCACTGAAGTGACGAGAGCCCCAGGGGCAAGTTCTGCTTAGGGCTCCAGGGGCAAGTTCTGCTTAGGGCCCTCTGAAGTCTAGGGCCCTATGAATTGGTCTGATACAGATACAGATGCTTGTTCTTTTAAAGAAGGACCTAAAGTACATTTCCTTAGGTTTGTGTATTTTATCTTACAGGAGTGTGAATTTGCTTTTTACACCTTCCTCTCAGTCCCATAAAAAGGGCTTTGATTGGCGGGTGGCCCCAGGAGTGTAAGTTGAGAGCCCACAGTGAAAGGTAAGACATGTCCCTGTGTTGAAGACAGAGGACAGAGACAGGCCGCGGCCCTTCAGTGTGACACAAGTTTATTATTGAACCTGTTTGATCATCAAATATGTCTTATTTTATATATGTTCAGAAATGTGTTCCAATGTGAGGCTGGAGTCAGCACAGATCCACCATGATCTAGTGAAGAGCAAGAGCAATAGTAAAGAGTAAAGAACAATACAAAAGTCATTTTCTTAATGACAATAGACTGTTGTTTCCACTGGAATCATTTCACTTTTCGCAGAGAGCTGAGTCTGGTGGAGCTGTCCATGGTATCGTTCACACAGTGCAGTGAACCACCACCGAAGGGAGCCCTGATCCTGACATTAGACCATGACTCAACACAGTGAGAAAGTTTTCTGTCACTGGAGAAATAATGTGGATTGTTTTGTAACTCGAGATTATTGCACTTTTAGGATCCATGTGGAGGACTGTAGTTTAATCCTGCCAAACGCAAATCTAATATGTCATAATGAGCTACACGATTGATTC
The DNA here is from genome assembly GCA_019594935.1 of Periophthalmus modestus. Taxonomy (NCBI): domain Eukaryota; kingdom Metazoa; phylum Chordata; class Actinopteri; order Gobiiformes; family Gobiidae; genus Periophthalmus; species Periophthalmus modestus. The sequence goes on along the minus strand of JAIEZT010000124.1, from coordinate 29,907,540 downwards.
GACTTTTGTTTAGTTTTCATTCAAGTCCAGGTTCCACATCTCTGTTCCTGACCTTCACGCTGTGTGATCTGCTGTTCCTCTCAAAAACAGTCTAATCACACAGTTTCTTTGTTTAGGAAGGAAACCTGAAACCACTGCTAATGAAGATCTCCAGAGGAACAAGAACCTCCTACAACGGTGAGAGGAAAGAACCAAGTCTTTATACGATTTACAACTAAATACTATAAGAGTGAATGTAATGTTGTTATAGTGACAAGTTTCCTCTGTGCTCTCCCTCCTTCCTGTGTGTTGCTGTTGTGGGCGTGGCTACTCTACTGTGACCACTGAGAAGACTCAGGCATTTAAGCTCTTTACATCCAAAAGTTTTGAAAATTTTGCGTACTGTGTTTTTTTTCTTTTTCTATGACCCTCAGATCTCTGTGCCTCCCAGTCTGCTCCAGCTCCAGTATCTACCTTCTCCAGCTCCAGACTCACAGCCTCTGCCACCATCTTGCCTGTAAAATAATCCTTGTTACTTGCCTGCCTTATTGTCTGCTTTTGGGTCCACCCATTAGATCATAACAGTATGGTCTGGCCAACATGGACCCAGCAGCTTTGAACTCAGTTGAACATGCCCTCCAACCATGGCTCTCTTCTAAATGCACCAAAATGCAGGAAAATTGGTTGAAGATTTGGTTAATAAGCTTGCCTTTCCTGTGACTTCTGCCCATCAAACTGCTCCCCTGGTTTTGAGTTTCCCCTGGCTCAGAATTCACAATTGCATAATTGAATGGTCCCCTGGGAAAATCATAAATTGAAGTTTTTTTCTGTCACTCATCTTGTCTCCAGTCTGTCTTCACTCCTACCAAAGGATGTTTTAGAGACTAATCTCAAGCCTTGTTTCCAGCTGAATACCATGATCTGGCTGACGTTTTTAGCAAGGACAGGTCACTGCCTATTTTACCTCACTGGCCCCATAACTGTCCCATTGAACCTCTTCCTAGGGCCTCTTCCTGCTGGTCGCCTGTATGATCTAACCTGACCTGACCTGAGAGACAAGCTATGGAGGTGTATAACAAGACTGAGGGAGACACGGAGCACTCTTCTGACACTGACAGTAATGAAGACTGGAGTGCTCCAATCGGCTTTTCAGCTGCACAGATGGAGACAGAGGCAGATGGAGACCACTACAACCAAGTCCAGACCAGAGCCAAAAGCACCACTGCACCAAACTCAAGTCTATTCCCCAAACACAAGTCTGCACCAGAGACCAGAACCACTGTGGACAATGCAGACGTGTCAGGAACAGCTGAAGGAGCTGCAGGGAAGAAACACCCGTGCTCTGTTACTATAAAAGAGATTTGGCTTAAAACACAATTTGATAAGACACTTTAGAGTTCACAGAGGGGAGAAACCTTACAGCTGTTCTGTCTGTAAGAAAGCATTTACTCAAAAGGGTAATCTCATAAAACGCATGAGAATACACACATGAGACAGGCCTTACAGCTGTTCTGTCTGTAATAAATGATTTGCTGTGAGCAGCAATTTGAAAAGAGTCACACGGGAGAGAAATAGCTTGAACAGAGCATGACAGAAGGTTTTGGGCTGTGTTTTTTTTTTTTTTTTTACAACAAGAGCCAGTTGTTTTAAATGAAGAAAAAGTTAAAATAAACATTTGTGCTTAATTTCTGTGTAATTACTGAGCCTGCCCACTTTAAACTAAAGCAACATCTTCTGTTTGCACAAATAAACTTAGGCAATATTGTTATATTTGTGGTGCCATGGTTGACCAGCTACTACATTTCTACTGTGAAATGTAGTAGCCCCCCCCCCCCACACCCACTCTCGGTCTCTCTCTCTCTCTTTCTCTCCCTCTCACTCTCCCTCTCTCATACACACTCACATACTTGCATGAAACTTTGCCCCTCTCTTAAAAAGGAGGCTGACTCACTCGCTGTAGATGAAAGCAGCGACACATCTGACACTGTGGACAACCACAGGAAAAGAAATCTTTGAGGAGGTGTCCAATTGTTTCAATGAAATGAGGCTGCCCTGGGATAAACTTGTGGCACTGAGGACCAGTGTTGGGAATCTTACTTCAAAAATGTAATTAGTTATAGTTACAAGTTACTTCTCCCAAAAAGTAACTGAGTTAGCATCTCAGTTACTTTTTGGGAGAAGTAACTCGTTACTAGGCAAAGTAACTATGCCGTTACTATGTAAAAAAAAACCAAAAACAGATGTGAACCTTTAACATTTATTTCACTAACAGATTGCAATTATATTGCATTTGTTTAAAAGTGATCCATATCTGACACCAGCCTGGACACTTTCAGTCACATTTAAAACATATGTCAAATATGTGGCAGTAGTTTGTGTAAAGTTGGAGGAGGAGGCGCTGTGCGTCAGGGCGTCACGTTTCTGATCAAAACACAACTCGGACCCAATCAGCTGTCAATGCACGTGTGACAGGACACCATTTCCCATCATGCATTGAGCGTTTGTAGTCCATGTAGGCGGCCGCAGTCGGTGGAGCTGCTGCGCTCGCCTCGCTCAAAAATTGCGGCCGTGTCCCAATTCGCCAAATGCGCCATGAACTGTTCGAAGTGCGGGTCGAAGTACCGCCCCACTTAAATGCCCCGTTCGAGCGGCGGATTTAAGGCACTTTGGTTAATTGAGACACGGTCTGCGGCGGACTCGCTCTCACGAGATTTTCTGCGCCCGCCTCGCTCATCTCAAACAAGCCTCTCACCCCGAGCCTCTTTCACCAAAGAAACACAACAGCTGCAGCTCCTGGTCTGAGAGACCCTGATGAAGAGCAGAGTGAACTGAAGTAATAGTAACGCGCCACATTTTACCGTCAGTAACGGTAACGGCGTTGGGACGCTGGGAAAAGTAATTAGTTAAATTACTCCGTTAGTGAAAAAACAAAACGTTACTAACGCCGTTATTGTTTAACGCCGTTATTCCCAACACTGCTGAGGACAGATGGTGCACCCGCGATGTGCGGTCAAAAGAGTGGATTGATGGGCAGGATTCAGGAGAAGATGCGGGAGAACGATGCAGGTGAGCTTACAGTTTACCACTGCATCATACACCAAGAAGCCTTATGTAGCAAAGCCTTGAAAATATTATCAGCGCCATAACTTGAGTAGTTAACTTCATAAAAGCCAAAGGTTTGACTCACCGGCAGTCTTTTCTAGAGGAGTTAGGCTGAGAATGTAGAGATGCTTTGAGCAACATGAGGAAATCTGTCTGTTTATGGAGAGCAAAGGCAAAGACACAACATGAGAATGCACATACACCACTATATTTTCAATTGGTGTTATGTCCTTTATATAGTCTGAGTAATGTCCTGATGTTGGAACTTTCATCCTCAATTGGAAGCAAGGCACATGACGGCTCAGAACGGCTTGGATGTCCAACGCATCAGACTTAAGGTAAAGCCCGAGCACATTTGGTCTCCAAATTGAGGCGAGGGTTTATTTATTATTTGGCTTTATTTATACAGGGGGACCCAATGAGAGCACTTGGGCTCTCTTTTTCATGGGCGCCCTGTCCAAAATACAACACAAACTGTAAAACAATCAGAACAAGCAAGTCCATATAAAAAACATGAAAAACAAGTGCAGGTGTGTTTATAAAAGTCCGTTATATTGCGACTGAGTCACCAATGTATCCAGTGTTGCTTTTCCTTGGAGCATATTCCATTTTTCTGAAGCAAAACTGCTAAAAGCGCTTTCCTGTCTCAGTTCTGGTGCGGCTAGCCCTCAACCTTATACAGTCATGTGATCTAGTATTAAGTGTTCTGGTATCAATGATTAACATGCAGGTGAGATACTCTGACAGTTTTTGAAGTAGTACCTTATAAATAAACTTCATACAGTGCTGTTTTGTTCTAACAGATAGTGAAGTCCAACCCACTCCTGGAAATGTATTTGACTTTTGTTGTGCTTTGAGCAGATTGCAGGGATGCAGACAGCGTCAAGGGCTGCTTCACCGAAGGTTGAATATTGGTTAACTATAGTGCTTCTTGCATTCTTCTTGGATACACCACTATTGCTGCAGCTGTAAAATGACATCTCAGATTTAAAGGCCCTGCAAATGATGTATTAGTTATATGTGCTTGGTGCCAATCCAACAAGTAAGTGTCATTTGTCATAGTATGTCATAGTTGTCATAGACATTTGTGCCAGTTAAATCAGACATAATGTATCAGGGCCTACATACTGACAGTAGACACCGAGCCCCCCCAGCAGCAGGCTGTCAGGATGGCCGAGCGGTCTAAGGCGCCAGACTCAAGGTAAACACCTTTCTCAGAGCAGGGACTTCTGGTCTCCACATGGAGGCGTGGGTTCAAATCCCACTCCTGACATTCCTCTTCTGCGGAGAAGAAGTTTTGCAATGTAGGCCTTTTTATACACTGAAATAAAATCACATTAGTGACAGTAAACTGCACACTCTTACATCTCCAAAATGAAAGGCTTTGGTGTTCTCTCAGACTCAGCTCTATGTGTTTATTCAAAAGATGAACTGTGATGTGATGGTCAATGGTTGCAGAAGCACAAGGATTGGGCCAAAGTGCTGATTATTGATTATATACCCTCACCTAAAGCATTACTAGGAACACCTGTTCAGTTTCTCCTTATTACAATTATCTAATCAACCAATCACATGGCAGTTGCTTCAATGCATTTAGGGGTGTGGTCCTGGTCAAGACAATCTCCTGAACTCCAAACTGAAAGTCAGAATGGGAAAGAAAGGTGATTTAAGCAATTCTGAGCGTGGAATGGTTGTTGGTGCCAGATGGGCCGGTCTGAGTATTTCATAATTTGCTCAGTTACTGGGATTTTCATGCACAACCATGTCTAGGGTTTACAAAGAATGGTGTGAAAAGGGAAAAAACATCCAGTATGCGGCAGTCCTGTGGGCGATAATGCCTTGTTGATGCTTGAGGTCAGAGGAGAATGGGCCGAGTGATTCAAGCTGATAGAAGAGCAACATTGACTGAAATAACCACTTGTTACAACCGAGGAATGCAGCAAAGCATTTGGGAAGCCACAACACGCACAACCTTGAGGCGGATGGGCTACAACAGCAGAAGACCCCACCGGGTACCACTCATCTCCACTACAAATAGGAAAAAGAGACTACAATTTGCACGAGCTCACCAAAATTGGACAGTTGAAGACTGGAAAAATGTTGCCTGGTCTGATGAGTCTCGATTTGTGTTGAGACATTCAAATGGTAGAGTCAGAATTTGGCGTAAACAGAATGAGAACATGGATCCATCAGGCCTTGTTACCACTGTGCAGGCTGGTGGTGGAGGTGTAATGGTGTGTGGGATGTTTTCTTGGCACACTTAGGTCCCTTAGTGCCAGTTGGGCATCGTTTAAATGCCACGGGCTACCTGAACATTGTTTCTGACCATGTCCATCCCGTCATAACCACCATGTACCCATCCTCTGATGGCTACTTCCAGCAGGATAATGCACCATGTCATAAAGCTCGAATCATTTCAAATTGGTTTCTTGAACATGATAATGAGTTCACTGTACTACAATGGCCCCCACAGTCACCAGATCTCAACCCAATAGTGCATCTTTGGGATGTGGTGGAACGGGAGCTTCGTGCCCTGGATGTGCATCTCACAAATCTCCATCAACTGCAAGATGCTCCCATCAATATGGGCCAACATTTCTAAAGAATGTTTCAGCACCTTGTTGAATCAATGCCACGTAGAATTAAGGCAGTTCTGAAGGCGAAAGGGGGACAAACCCCGTATTAGTCTGGTGTTCCTAATAATCCTTCAGGTGAGTGTATATGACCTGAGCTGAATCAGGGTACGGTACTCTAAATACTTGCCCGGCTAGCTCAGTCGGTAGAGCATGAGACTCTTTCTTTTCTTCTGTCTTTATCTTTTCACCAACGTATCCAGTTTTGCTTTTCCTTGGAGTGTATTTCATTTTTATGAAGCAAAACGGCTATAAGCCCTTTTTTCCCCATCTTAATCTCACAGTTATGGGTTCGAGCCCCACGTTGGGCGAGAGCCCTTTTGAACTTGATTAAGTGATGGCCATAACAGCCACCTACAACCTAATCTCAAAACAAATTTACATCTATTGGGATCTGATCATTTGGAACAAACACAGGTTTATAATGCAAGTGCCCGGCTAGCTCAGTCGGTAGAGCATGAGACTCTTAATCTCAGGGTCGTGGGTTCGAGCCCCACGTTGGGCGATGTGGCTTTTAAATTTGATGAACTGATATCCATAACAACCACTGACAACCTCATCTCAAGACACATAAATTGCAACACATGTACTGGGATCAGATTACCAACCTAATCTCCAGACCTCTCTAGAAGTTGCATAGCATTGTGATTAGTGACCATTCTTCAATGCTTTTAACCGGTAAAAGACATGACCTCTGTATAAAAACAAAAAGTACACATAAATCTCTATGAAGTGGAAGAAATGCTAAAGTATTTACTTACTTTGTCCTAATATTGGAACTTTCACCCTCAATTGGAAGTAAGGCACACACAACTGGATGTCCAAGGCATCAGACTTAAGATAAAGCCCTAGCACATTAGGTCTCCAAATTGAAGCGTGGGTTTAAATCCCACTCCTGGAAATCTGTTTGACTTTTGTTGTGCTTTGAGCAGATTGCAGGGATGCAGACAGCCTCAAGGGCTGCTTCACCGAAGGTTGAATATTGGTTAACTATAGCGCTTCTCGCATTCTTCTTGGATACACCACTATTGCTGAAGCTGTAAAATGACATCTCAGATTTAAAGGCCCTGCAAATGATGTATTAGTTGTATGTGCTTGGTGCCAATCCAACAAGTAAGTGTCATTTGTCATAGTATGTCATAGTTGTCATAGTCATTTGTGCCAGTTAAATGAGACATGATGTATCGGGGCCTACATACTGACAGTAGACACCGAGCCCTCCCAGCAGCAGGCTGTCAGGATGGCCGAGCGGTCTAAGGCGCCAGACTCAAGGTAAACACCTTTCTCAGAGCAGGGACTTCTGGTCTCCACATGGAGGCGTGGGTTCAAATCCCACTCCTGACATTGCTCTTCTGCAGAGAAGAAGTTTTGAAATGTAGGTCTTTTTATACACTGAAATAAAATCACATTAGTTTGACAGTAAACTGCACACTCTTACATCTCCAAAATGAAAGGCTTTGGCGTTCTCTCAGACACAGCTCTATGTGTTTATTTAAAAGATGAACTGTGATGTGATGGTCAATGGTTGCAGAAGCACATGGATTGGCCCAAAGTACTGATTACTGATTATATACTGTATATGACCTGAGCTGAACAGAACCATTGACCTCCTGAGAGGGCAGGCTGTTCTCCCACCACTGCGGACATGTGGAGTGCGGTAGGACGGTATCACACTGCATCAAAGGATTTTGACTCAACTAATCACTGACTACTAAGCCGGCAGGAGTTTGAAAAATCTGAGCTCAATAGGGACACTGAGGTATAGTTTTGTTTTGTGAGTGAATGTTACTGTTAATGTTATTTGTTCATTCTGTCCAATACAACTCCCCTAAGCTTTACCTGTGGCTCCAGTAATTGTTTCTGTTTTGGCTCTAGCTTTTGCCTTATAAACCTCCTTCAGAACCTCGTCACTGATCCATCTTACACAAACTGCCAATTTAAGCAGTTACGAAGCCTTATTCTATCCTGTACCCGGTGACACAAACAAGAAACAAAGAACAGCACAAAAATATACAATCTTAAAATTTAGGTAGTATAACATTTGAAAATTGAACAAATATAATGAATCATATCCATAGACTCTAAAAGGTTAAGCTCTTTAAGCTCTTGCTATTCACATGTTGTCCGCTGTCCCGCTCCCCTCTGGGGAGTGTAACTGTTTCAGATGCCTGGCCGCTGACCGCCTGGTGATGGCTGGACCCTAGATCCCTTCCTGATCGCCCGGTGATGGCCGGACTCTAGATAGCCTTGCCTGAATGGACGGCTCACTGATTGGGCTCTGGCCCTACAGACTTGAACTGGATGAACCTTAGTCCAGGACACATCTAAAGCCTGTCCGTCCATGGGAGTGGATCTCTCCTTCACTGTGGTTCTCATCGAGGTTTCTCCTTTTCCCGCTGGGTTTTTGGAGTTTTTCCTTGCTGAGAAGGAGGGTCTAAGGACAGGGGATGTTCTGGAACAGTTATTCATTGCTTGTTTTCTGTTGATTAATCTGCTTGTCTGTTTCTGTTTCATTGTTGATTTTCTAATTCTGTTGGTTAATCAACTCTCATGTTCAGCCCTAAGAGGCGACTGCTGTCGTGATTTTGGGCTTTACAAAAATAAATTGAATTGAAATTGAATTGAATTTATAGTTTAGAGCGTGGCTCCTAAAAGAGCCGTTGTGGGTCAGTCCTGTGGTGGACTTGAGTACTCTGGGGGCTGCCATGGCTCTGCTCCGTCTTCACAGAAGTGAGCCTTGAACACCTCCCTCACCCTCGTGACCTCTTGGGACGTGTTGTTGGCTCCCATCCGCCTCACATCTGGAAGTGGCTTCTACCCTGGTGCTCCAGCTGCTCTCAGTGCTGGTGTGTCTCTTGCTGCTGTAGCCCTCATGAAGTTGTGGAGGAGACAAGTTGCCTTCACACACTTCACACACAGTGGATTTCCACTTCCCAGCGAAACACTCTCCACTGCGAGGTCCCGATGCTAAATGCAACTTCCAAAAAAAAATTTCAAAATGAATATCTGGGAAAGATAATAAAAACACTTGGTGCAGGAGATTGCTTGATGCTCTGCGCTCTCTCAGACTGAACTTCTGCCCAGGCTACAGCTACTGTCAGTGAAAGCACCATGCGCCCTCTGCTGGTGAAACCGAGTATTGCTCATAAAACACATCACCCGCAATATCATCCAAATAGATAAAAGCTACTAATCCAAAGGACATTTGGAAGCACTGACACTAAACCTACCAGACATCTGATAATTCCACCTTTCACCTTTCATCATCATGACAACGTTTTTCACAATGCACAATGTTTTTCAGTATTTTTCATTCCTGATCACAGGATAGTATGTGTTTCTGTTCGTGAATCTATGAACAGAAATTATATTTTAATCTGTTAGGAATGAACATAAGGAGAATTCTATTAAATTCTATTTTAAGAGCTACTCAACAAACCTTGCAGTTTCTTATGGAGGAACCTCACTCTTCTGTCCAGAACCATCTTCTACTACAATGAAAAAAACATTTGAAGAGAAATTTTAAGTCTTAAGTCGTTTTCACGCAAGTTGCTGCAGTCTGTGGACCAACCCCAGCGCGCACTAGATTTAACTTTACTCTTGTTCACATACACCATGCATCATTCACCCCAAACACCTGAGACATGAGAGGCCGTCATGTGGAACTGCTCATTTTGTCCCATCTGCCCATGTGGCATAGAATTCTTACCTGACATCTAAGGATTTCTCTTCATCACCCTCTGCTTGCATTGCCATGGCCATCCAAGCTAAAAAAACAAGAAAAAACTAAACAAAAAAATACAAACAAACAACAACAACGACAACTTGTGGTTTACAATAAATGAGCATTTATCAACACACAACTGCAGTGATTCATTTGTGGCAGTGCTTCTGTCAGAAAATCACATGTCAATCGAAGCTGTGCCATCAATACAAACTCAAGATGATGGGTATGTTGGGTACAGTATGTGAAGAGCTGTTGTGTCAAAAGATACAGTTTAACTGTTCATCCATATACGACAATATAAATAAAAGATGATGATTTTTGGATGTCACCTTCAGTCTTTGTCAGAAGCGTCTGATGACGACTGGTGTGAGGAGTCTTAACAGCTGTTCTTCTCAGGTTTGGTCAGTCACCTCCACATGTCTCTTATTGTCTAATATTGGCCGATATAGATGAACTATACTGTGAGGTGTGTGGTCATCCCAGGTGTGGTCAGCCTGACAGATTGGTCATCGCCATCAGCCATCATCATAGAAACCTTTTACTAAGAAAACAAGATGATTATTATTAAACTAAAATCAGTACTCGATTTAAGCATTTGTACCGCAGCACATTTTTACAACAGCTTTCATTATTTTTTTAAAAGCTACTACACCAAAAAATAATTTTGGTCATAGTCACTAAACCTACCAAACATCTGACAGTTCCAGCATTCGCATGATGATGGCGACAGTTAGGATCCATCATCCTCATCTACATCCTGTTTTAGCTTCAGGGGCGTCTCCTGCAGGTGGCAGCACACTGCAATAGACAATTAAGAATCAAATGAAATCACTGTAGGAGGCACATATAGGCACACATATATATATAGGCACTACTTCCTTAGTGGGCGTGCCCCAAGGGTCTATTTTGGGGCCATTACTCTTCAGCTTATACATCAACGACCTACCTGCTATCTGTGACGATATAGAAACTGTGATGTACGCTGATGATACAGTATTCTTTACACACGGTCCCGACGCAAATTCTGTTGCAGCTAAGCTTTCTGTGGCAATGGTAAAAGCTACAGAATGGTTTAATAAGTCCTTCCTTACTGTGAATACTGAGAAAACTGTTACAATGTACTTCTCAAACAAACCAAGTCAAAATGTATGTCCAAATATCTCTGTGAATGGTTGCATGATTAAAAATGTCGAGGAAGTTAAATATCTGGGAGTCATATTAGACCCTACCCTTAATTTTAAAAAACATATTAAAAAGGTTTGTAATGTCTTGAAATTCAACATCGCTAACTTCCAACACATTAGAAGCTCATTATCGTTAGAAGCCGCAAAATCTTATCTCAATGCTATGATTTTATCTCACATTTTGTACTGTATTTCCTCATGGTCTCAAGCCAAAATAACAGCACTAAATCCTCTTAGATCACTGTATAATCAGGCGTTGAAAATCCTCGATAAAAAGCCCAGACGTTACCACCATTGCCACATATTGGACAGATTTAAAATATTAAGCTTTGACAACTTGATCAGGTACTCCGATATTCGCCTGGTACATAAAATTTTGCATGACGCTGCCCCACCCCCACTGAAGACCTATGTACAGCCTCGCTCTCAATTAACAAGTAGAGTGTTAAGGTCCGTGTCTAGGGGTGACTGCAGTGTACCTAAAAGAAAGTCCGCTTTTTCTCAATCTGCCTTCTCCTTTAAAGCCATCAAGGAATGGAACGGGCTTCCAGAAAGTCTTAAAAACATAGCAGATTATCACAGCTTTTCATGGGCTGTTAAAAACTGGCTTCTTGACCATCAGTCCTGCTCACATTAATAATACCAGACGGGTATTCGGCCATCAGATGTTACCCTCGTGGGTACCATCTGATGGCCACTAGATTACCAGATCATGAGTGTCATTTTACTGTTTTAGTGTCATTTTACTGTTTTAGTGTAATTTCACTGTCTTGTTTACATTTATAATACCAATGAGGTACAGAGCTATCAGATGTTACCCTCGTGGGTACCATCTGATAGCGATTACACTGTATTTATTCTCATATTTGTTGCACTTTTTCTATACCTTGCACTTTAATAACTTGTAGTTTGCACTTTTATATTTAAAATTCTGCACAATTGTATATTGTATTGTCTTGTTATATTGTACTTTTTATATGTGAATTGTGTTTTAATATTTGTGGTGCAAAGGACTACAGATGGAAAGTAGCATTTTGCTAAATCTGGTGCAGCCATCTTTTTAATGTATCTGCACGTTTTCCTTCAAATAAATAATAAATAAATAAATATGGTGAATAGTCACACTGTGTTTTCATGTGAGATTTGCTTATACCTGAGGCACAGACGGTGGCGGCAGCAGTATCAGCAGAAGCAGGTATTCGGACCATCACAGTGAGTGTTGCAAACTCCAAGGATGTTCTCTGCCAGCTGTGTTACAAACCTTAAAATCGCAATGACATTAGAAGTAAAAAGACACAGTACTACCCCCTAGAGACTTTATGACAATACCTACCTGTACCTGCCACAATGAAACAACAAATGAAAGGTTAAACCCCACAGCATAGGGACTTACATTTCGCTGCTGTAGGGCAAGTGGCTGAAACTGGACGCCATGGTCTCCTGAACTTCATGGACAACGGAGACAGGAGCCCAGGGGGAAGTCACCAGCATGGAGTCTGAGCCAGAGATGTACAGCCAAACTTCCTGGTCCATGTGGTGCAGGTTGGGAAGGATAGTCTCAAAGAGCTGAAAGAGAGCGCATGTGACCAACAGTGTTCTAGTGTAGGGTCCTGTATACCTCCAGAAACAGAGACATGTCCCACACATGGACCCAGAGAGGGAACAGGGACAGCTGCCGGCCTCCAGGCTGCTCCAACAATATACAGACATACATCAAACACAATGCAACAACGGCACAATGTCTCATTCAGAGAAACATAGACTTACCTGAGCACCAGGGTGAGGGGGCACAGAGGAGCCCGCGGGGGAGGAGCCTGAGAGTGGGGGGTCCGAGGTGGCAAGCCCAGGGCTGCAGCTCTCAACAGGCTGGGAATCAAGAAAAAGAGCATAAGCCATTTGACATTTCATACAGTTAAGTGTCACTGAATATTTAAGACAGGTGAAACTCTTAAACTTAGTTTTTGCTGCAGTCAGCAAATAAAAGTATTGGAATGATCATAAACTCATGATGAACTTATAGAACCTATAGAAGTATATATTTATATCTTCCATTCATGTTTCTATGCTAAACATCTTATAAACATCTTATTATAAACACTTTCAAACAGGATTCCGTTTGTGAACTCGTCTTTTAAAGGTCTCAAAGAACTTTATGATTAAAAACAAAAATCTGGCCATCAAATGTTTTAAAAAAAAAATTGTAACTTATCAATAAATGTGCCTTTACAGTTTTGAGGTCACATAAAAAGAAACAAAACAAACCCATTGTACCTAAAGAAAGGCTTATTCTGCATTAGACTGCTGTAACCTGCTCATTAGGGCCAATCTTGAATGTCCATGTTATGATGAACCTGAAGCTACAGTCAACAGCCCAGTTCTGACAGCCAATACAAACAAGAAACAACAGCACAAAAATATACAATCTTAAAATTTAGGTAGTATAATAATTGCTAAGTGAATAAATATAATGAATCATAACCATAGATTCTAAGATGTTAAGCTCTTTATAGTGTAGTACGTGGCTCTTAAAAGAGCCGTTGTGGGTCAGTCCTGTGGAGGACATGAAGACTGCGGGTTGCCGTGGCACTGCTCCCTCTTCACAAAAGTGAGCCTTGAACACCTCCCTCACCCCCGTGGCCTCTTGGAGTGTTGGCTCTGGTCAGGTTCTGAGTGGAGAAGGTAAAATGGTAAAGTGGCGCACAGAGATTCTTCCTCAGGCCCTGTTTTTGGAGAAGGGTCTGGTTGTTGCTTCTCATCCAACTGGCTGGTACCTTTAATGAGTTTTTCAAACACATCCTCTGCCATCATGATGAATATCTGGAAAAAAATAATAATAAAACTCAGTTGATGCCTGCTCTGCGCTCACTCAGACGGTACTTCTTCTGCCCAGGCTACAGCTGCTGTCAGTGAAAGCACCCCCTGCTGGTGATACCGATTATTGCTCTTAAAACACACCATCCACAATATGATCCAAATAGATATAAACAGTAGTTATATTTAACGTTTTCAGGCCTAGTTAGACTAGATTTAATTTATGGGGGGTAAACAGAGTTTAGAGTTCATCAGAAATCACATAGTGCCACACTTATATCAACTTGATTTGAAATATTGTTATAAAATAGAATATTGCAAAATGACTTACAGAAACTTGTAAATGGTCACAGTTGTATTCATTTCTGCTCTTCTTGCCAGAACATTATCTGTTAAAGGAAAAAAAGAAACAGTATAATAAGATGTTCTACATTAGACAATATCTGTGTAATCCCTCAGTCCTCTAAGTCTGATCCAGAGCAAAAGCAAAAAGTCAAATCTGTCAACCGGACAAAAAGTTGTAATAGTGAAGACGTTTCGCTGCTCATCCGAGCCGCTTCTTCAGTTCGGGTCAGATTGCTCGTGGACACTGCCTAATTTATCTGAGGGGAGGAGCTAACTGTACTGAAACTGTAAACAGCTCTTATTTACTGTTTCTGTATGTAGGCTAGGTCTGTTGAGCTACACTAAGTGTGCAGGTACTAAGGCTCAGGCACAGTACACACACTACTGCACATAACATGGTGATGTATTACTTTGACACATTTACACTGTAACTTCAGACAGTCTTTGGGTGGTGTGACGCATCTTAACAACTGTTCTTCCCAGACGTGGTCAGCAAGACACATGTCTTATCTATATCGTCTGATATAGATCAACAACCAAATTATGTTGTAATACTATGAAAACACCATGAATATTCCTCATCTTAAAACAGGATCTATTCAATTACATATTACTGCACAAATGTAAGAAAATGTAGGTTTGATTATTTTTTTGAAAGCTACTAAACCAGCGAGCACCGACACTTAACCTACCAGATGTGTGATAACTCCAGCATCATGATGACGACAGTTAGGTTCTTCATCTTCATCCTGTTTTAGCTTCAGGGGCATCTCCAACAGGTGACAGTAGAGTCCACTTCAAAACTGGAATAGACAATTAAGGATCAAATGAAATCACTGTAGAAGGCATATGTGTTGAATAGTCACACTGTGTTTTCATGTGGAATCTGCTTAGACCTGAGGCACAGAGGAGGAAAGAGGCAGGGTTGTGACATCTGTAAGTTGTGAATTCTGTAAACTAGTCACCATTCTGTGAGACAGGGCCCAGTGTAGTCCTAAGAGGTCATCGGAGCCAGTGTGAGCCGAAGCAGGCATTCGGACCATCACAGTGAGTGTTGCAGAGTCTAAGCATGTTCTCCTCCTGCTGTTACAAACCTTAAACTCAAAATGACAAGTAAAAAGTAAAAAGACAGTACTACTCACCTGAGACCTTGTGACAATACTCACCTGTACCTGTCACTGTAAAACAACAAGTGAATGGTTAAACCCCACAGCATGGGGACTTACAGTTCGTTGCTGTAGGGCGAGTGGCTCAAAGTGGACGCAAGGGTCTCCTCAATCTCACGGAGAATGGAGGCAGACGCCCAGGGGGGAGTCACCAGCATGGAGTCTGACTCAGTGGCGTACACCCAAACCTCCTGGTCCATGTGGTGCAGGTTGGGAAGGATAGTCTCAAAGAGCTGAAAGAGAGCGCAGTCACTTTATAGTATTGTGTCCGTTTTACATGTGATCAACAGTGTTCTAGTGTAGGGTCCTGTATACCTCCAGAAACAGAGACGTGTCCCACACATGGACCCAGAGAGGGAACAGGGACAGCTGCCGGCCTCCAGGCTGCTCCAACAATATACAGACATACGTCAAACACAATGCAACAACGGCACAATGTCTCATTCAGAGAAACATAGACTTACCTGAGCACCAGGGTGAGGGGGCACGGAGGAGCCCGAGGGAGAGGATCCAGAGGGGGAGGAGCCAGAGGTGGAGAGCCCAGGGCTGCGGCTTTCAACAGGCTGGGAATCAAGAAAAAGAGCAAGAGCCATTTGACATTTCATACAGTTAAGTGTCACTGAATATTTAAGACAGGTCAAACTCACCCGCACATGAGCAGAAGGACGAGTCTGCCGAGGCAGAGGCCTTCTGCTGCTGGCAGCCTACAAAAGTTTAAGTTTGATTTAAAAGAGGCAAAAATGGAAAAGGGATAAAAACATGTACACATTTCAACAAACAATCTAAACCACCAAGAGACAGAGTTTAGTTGAGTTAAGTGTGTGAGGCTTACCTGCTGAGGAGCCGCGGGCGTCCCAGAGGTGGAGGGTCCTGGGCGGTCCGCTCCCTGGAGATGGAACATCAGAACACACAGGTGAATACTAATTTCTTTAAAACAACATTATAAAAAGAGCACAGGGCAGATGTGATCAGGCCTACCGGAGCAGAAGAGGAGGATTGAGAGCTGCCCCTCGCTGAAGGATCACCGCGGCGGGGGCGAGTGGTCCGAGGGACAGGCGCCGGAGACCTCTTCCTCTTTCTGCCGCCCTGTTGGACAGAAGATAATCGACATTAAATGTATGCTCAAAGACAGTGTCTAAATGACAAACTAATTAAGGTCTTCTTCTAAGTTTTGAAAGACATGGGCAATCGGGGTTAGTTTTCAAAAACTGATGATCAGGAATCAGAAATGAGAAAGAAAAAACTGCACACTTCCCCAGCTCTCAATCACAGTGACTTCTGTGACCGATCTGTTAGCATCTTTAAGGATTTAACATCGTATCACACCAAATGTAGCGCAACAGGATGCTTATTTTAATATCTGTGTGCATTGCCTATGTTTTATTTGGTTAGTGTTGTAAACGTATTGTAGTTTATAAACCATGAATAAGTTGATCAATGTTACTGCAATCAATACTCAAACCAAACTTTTTTGTTGAACATGCATAAATGTGAGCCATTTGGCCACTTTCTGTTGATCCACCCCAAATTCAATCAAATTCAATCAAACCTAACACTTATGTTCAGTAAACCACATTAAATAAAATACTCTACTGAGCAGATTTAGTAGAAGAAACTTGCAACAGTACCTTCACAGATTTTGCCTTCTAATCATGTATTTACAAAGCAAATCCCTTTTATTTATTAAAAACATACAAATACATTGAGGATTTATTCCCTTTGTACAAATATAGTACAATATCCTTATATAAAATCAGTGTTTTGGCCATATCATACAGTATATTTGAATGTATGTTGCTACAACATGTTGCTAAACTATATTAAACCGTGTTCAAAGTTTGGCCATTTCATATTTAATCATCTATGGAACCTATACAAGTATATATTTATATTTTCCATTTATATTTCTATTTTCAATGTGTTAGGCAGTTAGTGCTACTTTGTTCATGTTACTGACGCCAAATACTTAAATTAGCCTTATAGCTAATGTTGTTATTTATACTAATAATCATCGCAAATGCTTTTTAAAAAGACAAATTTGCTTTACCATGCTGCAGATGAACTTCTAGGCTGGTGGCGTCCAAGTGCTGCTGAACTTGAAGGTTGATGAAGTTCAAGTGCTGTGGGAACAAAAACAAAATGAGCTGCGCTAGTTTAGCTTCTATTAGCCGTTAGCTATTAGCCGTTAGCTTAGTGTGGAGAACAGTGCGAGGCTTCTCTCTCTCGAGGACAAGAGCGAAATGGCGGACAATCCGAATGTTGTGGATTATGTTGTTATGCTTTGAATATTGTGCAACCATTGGCAACCATGGAATGGGTGATAAGATTTGAGTGTGACCTGTTTTCACGGGAAGAGCCATAAACATCAGTTTTTCCACATCCAATGAGCTGGACCAGTGTGGACCAAACACTTGTCCCACTGTCCACATGTTAGACCAGTGTGGACCAAAACACTTGTCCACTGTCCACATGTTAGACCAGTGTGGACCAAACACTTGTCCACTGTCCACATGTTAGACCAGTGGGACCAAACACTTGTCCACTGTCCACATGTTAGTTTTTGCTGCAGTCAGCAGATAAAAGTATTGGAATGATCATAAACTCATGATGAATTTACAGAACCTATAGAAGTATATATTTATATCTTCCATTCATATTTCTATTTTATATATTTCTTTTTCCTGGGCTCAGACTCTGTCCTCCATCACTGGTCTGACTGGTCGTTGTTACTGAGAGGTCCAGTGGAGTGGAGGGTTTTGGGCTGTGTTTATGTTTTACAACAAGAGCCAGTTGTTTTAAATGAAGATGAAGTTCTTTTATAGAATGTATTGTTAAGACTGAAAAATAAACATTTGTGCTTAATTTTCTGTGTAATTACTGAGCCTGCCCACTTTAAACTAAGCAACATCTTCTGTTTGCACAAACAAACTTTGGTAATATTGTTATGTTTGTGGCGCCATGGTTGACCAACAGCTACGTTTCTACTGTGAAATGTATACAGTTTACATCCATTATATTCTCTCTTTCTCTCTCCCTCAACCTCTCTCTCAGTCTCTCTGTCTCTTTTCCCCCCTGTCACTCTCCCTCTCTCATGGCACACACTCACATACCTGCATGAAACTTTGCCCCTCTCTTAAAAAGGAGGCTGACTCACTCGCTGTAGATGAAAGCAGTGACACATCTGACACTGCTCTGTTTATCAGTCTTTATCTGTGGAGTGGACTCTAAACTTTCCATTATGGGAGGAACTTTTAGGATTAAAATCCGTGCATGGCACAACCACAGAAAAGAAATCTTTGAGGAGGTGTCCAATTGTTTCAATGAAATGAGGCTGCCCTGGGATAACTTGTGGCACTGAGGACAGATGGTGCACCCGCGATGTGCGGTCAAAAGAGTGGACTGGTGGCAGGATTCAGGAGAAGATGCGGGAGAATGATGCAGGTGAGCTTACAGTTTACCACTGCATCATACACCAAGAAGCCTTATGTAGCAATTACAGACATGTACAGTGCAGTGAGGGCCTTTAGAACCAAGTTGTGCTTGTGGGAGACTCAGATGCTGGAAACTTGGCTCATTTTCTGTGCTGCCAAATCATGAAAGAGCAGACCGCCGTGCTGCCCATTGCACAGTTTTCCCAACAATTTGCGGACTTTGAAGCCCAGAAATGCAGATTTTAACTACTCGGGCAATTCGTTTGCGGTTGACTTGACGAGCGCACCAACCTCCAGGGCTACAGGGCTGTGTACTTTCCCCCCTGCTCTTCTCCCTGTACAACTGCTGCACCTCCAGCCCACGACTTCGTCAAAATGGTCAAGTTTGCAGATGACCCCACCCTCATCGGGCAGCCTTCTCCCCAGGACCTGTACGTCTCCAGGACTCGGGGGTGAGCAGGTCATATAGAAGCTGACACTTCTCACCCTGGACATGGACTATTTCAGCCTCTTTCCTCTGGCAGGAGGCTACGGTCCATCAGGATCAGAACCTCTCATCATAAAAACAGTTTCTTCCCCTCTGCTGTTTCTCTCATGAACACTTCATAAACCTGCACTAAACTGGACACTTTATAACACTGGTCACTAAATAACCTGTTGCACTGTTGTTCTGATGCTGCTGTTGTATATATTTTCTACCTGCATGCCCTTGTTTGTATTTGTATTTGTATTTATTCAGTGTGTTTTTTTCTTGTGTTTCTATGTGCACTTTATCACCAAAGTAAGTTTCAATGACAATAAAACTTCTGATTCTGACCTTTTCACCAACGTATCCAGTTTTGCTTTTCCTTGGAGTATTCCATTTTTATGAAGCAAAAACAGCTATAAGCCCTTTTTTCCCCCATCTTAATCTCACAGTTATGGGTTCGAGCCCCACGTTGGGCGAGAGCCCTTTTGAACTTGATTAAGTGATGGCCATAACAGCCCTACAACCTAATCTCAAGACCTAATTTACCTCTATTGGGGATCTGATCATTTGAACAAACACAGATTTCTAGCTCAGTGCGGTAGCTCAGTCAGTAGAGCATGAGACTCTTAATCTCAGGGTCGTGGGTTCGAGCCCCACGTTGGGCGATGTGGCTTTTAAATTTGATGAACTGATATCCATAACAACCACTGACAACCTCATCTCAAGACAAATAAATTGTAACACATGCTGGGATCAGATTACCAACCTAATCTCACTCCACATCTATTAGAACAGATAGAAAAACAATAGAGACCTCTCTACAAGTTGCATAGTATTGTGATTAGTGACCATTCTTCAATGCCTTTAACCGGTAAAAGGCATGACCTCTGTATAAATACAAAAAGTACACGTAAAACTCTATTAAGTGGAAGAAATGCCAAAGTATTTACTTTGTCCTAATATTGAAATTTTCACCCTCAATTGGAAGCAAGGCACATGTCAGGACGGCTTGAATGTCCAAAGCATCAGACTTAAGGTAAAGCCCTAGCACATTAGGTCTCCAAATAGAGGCGTGGGTTTAAATCCCACTCCTGGAAATCTGTTTGACTTTTGTTGTGCTTTGAGCAGATTACAGGGATGCAGACAGCGTCAGGGGCTGCTTCACCGAAGGTTGAATATTGGTTAACTATAGTGCTTCTTGCATTCTTCTTGGATACAGCACTATTGCTGCAGCTGTAAAATGACATCTCAGATTTAAAGGCCCTGCAAATGATGTATTAGTTATATGTGCTTGGTGCCAATCCAACAAGTAAGTGTGAGTATAGTCATTTGTGCCAGTTAAATCAGACAGTGTATCAGGGCCTACATACTGACAGTAGACACCGAGCCCTCCCAGCAGCAGTCTGTCAGGATGGCCGAGCGGTCTAAGGCGCCAGACTCAAGGTAAACACCTTTCTCAGAGCAGGGACTTCTGAAGAAGTTTTGAAATGTAGGCCTTTTTATACAGTGAAATAAAATCACATTAGTTTGACAGTAAACTGCACACTCTCACATCTCCAAAATGAAAGGCTTTGGTGTTCTCTCAGACACAGCTCTATGTGTTTATTCAAAAGATGAACTGTGATGTGATGGTCACTGGTTGCAGAAGCACATGGATTGGCCCAAAGCCCTGATTACTGATTATATACTACAATACTACTACTCACAATAAGATAGGGATATTGTTATTTACATGAGTGCTTTTCCTATTTGGTCTGAATTTTAATGAAATAAGTAAAAGTTCCCTGATATTACTAATAATGAATGAGAGGAAACACCATTTTCATGAGTTTAATATTTATTACCGCAAAAAAATTTAGAGAATAACTAGGACAGCCCCAAATAAAAAATTTGACAGTGTCAGTAGCCGATGTTTCCACCATTTGCCCCAATGACAGCTTGACAGCGACGTCTCATGCTCCTCACTAGCCTCATGATGTTGTTCTGAGGCGATGCGCTCCAGTCTTCCACAAGTGCTACAGGCAGTTCTGCCAGGTCACGTGGGGGTGGGGTACGACCATCCCAGTCTCTGCTTCAGCTGGTCCCAGACGTGCTCTATGGGCTTCATTATCATCCATGAACAGAAAGTCGGGGGTGTGCTGGTGGAATTGGGGGATGATGATGGGTTCTATGATGTCTCTGAGGTAAGAACATGCAGTGACTGAGCCATCTATAATAACCAAATCTGTTTTGCAACTGGCTGGTGATGCCCAGACTGTTGCACCTCCTCCACCAAAGCGAACCTGGGGACCATGTTAACCTCGGGGTATCACTCACCTCGCCTTCTCCAGCAACGCTGACGACCATCATTTCTGTGCAAGGTGACCCGACACTCATCAGTGAACAGGACAGTAGACCACTGCTGCATTGTGCAGGTCACATGGTCTCGTGCCCACCTCAAACATTCACGGTGGTGTCTTGGTGTCGGTGGAGTCACCTGCAACGGTCGTCTGGCATTCAAGCCAAAGTGTTGGAGTTGGTTGCGAATGTTTGTCTGGAAACCCTAGTACCCCTCACATCTCGTAAACAGGCCTGCTGCTGTGTGGCAGTAGCATAATGATGTCTGAGTGCATAGGTCCTTAGGTACTGGTCATCGTTGCGGTCTGTCACTCGTGGGGCTCTTCTGGGTCTTTCACAAACTCTGCCAGTAGTTCTGTGTCTTGATGCAAGTCTGCTGATGACACTTTGAGACACACCAAGTTCACGAGCAACATCTGAGTGCCTGCCACCAACCCGAAGGTGCGCTATGGCCAGGTGGCGCTGCTCCTCTGTTAAGTGACGTCGTGTGTTCATGGCTGTTTGAATGATGGACTTGGAATGACTTACTGACAATACCAGCTTTTTATACCCACAGACTGTTGAAATTGATGCCACACTGAAAAGGGTTGTCTTTTTTTTTTTGGCCACAATATGTATGGCACACTGTACACAATGAGACCATTACGTGGAAAACACAAAATGAGGTGTGTCTATCACCCCAATACAATTGCCTCCCTATCCCAAAAATCTCAGTGAAACAAACATCCTATGTATGACATGCACTGAGTCTCTCACAATACACCCCCCCCCCCAATATCCTACTTCTTGTGAGTAGTGTATATGACCTGAACCGAACCATTGACCTCCTGAGAGGGCAGGCTGTTCTCCCACCACTGCGGACATGTGGAGTGCGGTAGGACGGTATCACACTGCATCAAAGGATTTTGACTCAACTAATCACTGACTACTAAGCCGGCAGGAGTTTGAAAAATCTGAGCTCAAATAGGGACACTGAGGTATAGTTTTGTTTTGTGAGTGAGTGTTGCTGTTAATGTTTTTTGTTCATTCTGTCCAATACAACTCCCCTAAGATTTACCTGTGGCTCCAGTAATTGTTTCTCTTTTGGCTCTAGCTTTTGCCTTATAAACCTCCTTCAGAACCTCGTCACTGGTCCATCTTACACAAACTGCTAATTTAAGCAGTTTCGCAGCCTTATTCTATCCTGTACCCGGTGACACAAACAAGAAACAAAGAACAGCACAAAAATATACAATCTTAAAATTTAGGTAGCATAATATTTGAAAATTGAACAAATATAGTGCATCATATCCATAGACTCTAAAAGGTTAAGCTCTTTATAGTTTAGAGCGTGGCTCCTAAAAGAGCCGTTGTGGGTCAGTCCTGTGGTGGACTTGAGTACTCTGCGGGCTGCCATGGCTCTGCTCCGTCTTCACAGAAGTGAGCCTTGAACACCTCCCTCACCCTCGTGACCTCTTGGGACGTGTTGTTGGCTCCCATCCGCCTCACATCTGGAAGTGGCTTCTACCCTGGTGCTCCAGCTGCTCTTAGTGCTGGTGTGTCTCTTGCTGCTGTAGCCCTCATGAAGTTGTGGAGGAGACAAGTTGCCTTCACACACTTCACACACAGTGGATTTCCACTTCCCAGCAAAACACTCTCCACTGCGAGGTCCCGATGCCAAATGCAACTTCCATCAAAATGAATATCTGGAAAAGATAATAAAAACACTTGGTACAGGAGATTGCGTGATGCTCTGCTCTCTCTCAGACTGAACTTCTGCCCAGGCTACAGCTACTGTCAGTGAAAGCACCATGCGCCTTCTGCTGGTGAAACCGAGTATTGCTCTTAAAACACATCACCCGCAATATCATCCAAATAGATAAAAGCTACTATTCCAAAGGACATTGGGACACACTGACACTAAACCTACCAGACATCTGATAACTTCACCTGTCACATCATCATGACGACAGTTAGGTTCTTCATCTTCATCCTGTTTTAGCTTCAGGAGCATCTCTAACAGGTGTCAGTAGAGTCCACTTCTATTCTGCAATAGACAATTAAGGATCAAATGAAAGGACTGCAGGAGCTGGGAAAAAAAAAAAAAGATTTTAGTTTAAATATCCTTGACATTTATAAGCAACTTGGAATATTTCACCTTATCCGTAGGGGACATCCTCTGCAGTACACTTGGAACATAGTAGAGGGCACAATGTTTTTCAATGTTTTTCATTCCTGATCACAGGATACTATGTGCTCCTGTTCATGAATCTATGAACAGAAATTATATTTTAATCTGTTAGGAATGAACATAAGGAGAATTCTATTAAATTCTATTTTAAGAGCTACTCAGCAAACCTTGAATCAGAAACCAAGAAACCTTGAAAACCCCGAACCAGTTTGATCATCAAATACATCTTATTTTAACTATGTCCAGATGTTCCAATGTGAGGCTGGAGTCAGCACGGATCCACCATGATCTAGTGAAGAGCAGGAGCAATATTACAGAGTAAAGATCAATCCAAAGTCATAATTTTATTAATGACAATAGACTGTTGTTTCCTCTGGAATCATTTCACTTTTCACAGAGAGCTGAGTCTGGTGGAGCTGTCCATGGTATCGTTCACACAGTGCAGTGAACCACCACCGGAGGGAGCCCTGATCCTGACATTAGACCATGACTCAACACACAGTGAAAGGTTTTCTGTCTCTGGAGAAATAATGTGGATTGTTTTGTAACTCGAGATTATTGCACTTTTAGGATCCATGTGGAGGACTGTAGTTTAATCCTGCCAAACTCAAATCTAGTATGTCATAATGAGCTACATGATTGATTCGACTTTTGTTTAGTTTTCATTAAAGGAACCTAAGTCCAGGTTCCACATCTCTGTTCCTGTCTGTGTCTGACAGAGGAAAAACATTTCCACAGTCATCACCATCTCTGCTCTGTCTTCTGCAACTCCAACCACTTCTCCAGCTCTAGTTCCAGTCAGATGTCGTCAGAAGAACACAGATCCACAGATTCTCTGTAAACACATGTTAAACCTGTATCTGTAAATTAGAATAAAACATTACACCAAACTCTCACCAAAAGTGTTTCAGGACCCAAAAACATTTCTGGAGACCAACCAGATGCTCTGGCCCACATGAGAAGAAGAAGTGAACAAACCCTGGTCCAAAGAGAGACCTTCAGGCTGTGTGATCTGCTGTTCCTCTCAAAAACAGTCTAATCACACAGTTTCTTTGTTTAGGAGAAACTGAAACACCACTGCTGAAGAAGATCTCCAGAGGAACAAGAACCTCCTACAACGGTGAGAGGAAAGAACCAAGTCTTTATACGATTTACAAGAAAATACTCTAAGAGTGAATGTAATGTTGTTATAGTGACAAGTCCAGCTCCAAAAATCACACCCTCTGCCACCATCTTGCCTCTAAATTTTAGAGAACAAAGGCAGGTAAGTAACAAGGATTATTTTAGAGTCTAAAATAATCTTTGTTACTTACCTGCCTTTGTTCTGCTTTTGGGTCCACCCACTAGATCATAACAAATGTAACCGTTGTATTTCTCTCTCTTTCTGCACTAGACCAGGGCTAAACCAGGGCTGAAGACTAAACTAAACCAGAGCCTTTTCAGGTCTGCCCATACATTTTCAATAGGACTGAGATCAGGGCTTTAACTTCCTGGCTGATGTGTTGAGATGTTGCTTCAATATTTTCTCATAATATTTTTTCCTCATGATACATCTATTTTGTGAAGTGCACCAGTCCCTCCTGCAGCAAAACAACCCCACGACATGATGCTGTCACCCCCGTATTTCACAGTTGGGATGGTGTTCTCAGACTTGCAAGTTTCCTCTTTTCCTTCAAATGTAACAATGCTCATTATGGTCAAACAGTTTTAGTTTCGTCAGACCACAGGACATGTCTCCAGAAATGAAGCTCTTTGTCCCTGTGTCTTTGCAAACTGTCATCTGTTTTTATGTTTCTTCAGCAGCATCTTCACAGTATTTTGCTTTTGTTCTTGGGTTGATCTGCACATTTTTCACTAAAGCACGTTCATGACCAGTGTTGGGAATCTTACTTCAAAAATGTAATTAGTTATAGTTACAAGTAACTGAGATGGTAACTCAGTTACTTTTTGGGAGAAGTAACTAGTTACTAGCCAAAGTAACTATGCCGTTACTTACTTTGTTAAAACAATAAAAACACAACAGATGTGAACCTTTAACATTTATTTCACTTTAACAGATTGTAATTATATTGCATTTGTTTATAAGTGATCCATATCTGACAACAGCCTGAACACTTTCAGTCACATTTAAACATATGTCCATATCAAATATGTGGCAGTAGTTTGTGTAAAGTTGGAGGAGGAGGCGCCGTGCGTCAGAGCGTCACGTTTCTGATCAAAACTCAACTCGGACCCAATCAGCTGTCAATGCACGTGTGACAGGACAACATTTCCCATCATGCATTAAGCGTTTGTAGTCCATGCAGGCGGCCGCAGTCAGTGTAGAGCTGCTGCGCTCGCCTCGCTCAAAAATTGTGGCCATGTCGCCAAATGCACCGTTCAATGTTCGAAGTGCGGGTCGAAGCACCGCGCGGCTTAAATGCGCATTTAAGGCACGGCCTGCGTCGGCCTCGATCTCACGAGATTATAATAATGCCTTTCACTTGTAAAAAGCTGTCAAAGCCTCTCAAAGCGCTACACTATAGTCATTATTCATTCACTCCACACATTCACACACCAGTGTACGCAGACACTGGGGGCACGGTGGGTTAAGTGTCTTGCCCAAGGACACAACGACAGCATTCATCTGTGAGGGCTGGAATCTCACACTCTGAGGACTTCAGGGACCAGCCTCCTGCTGGTGCCCAGAGTCAGGACTAAACATGGAGAATCAGCGTTTCAGTTTTCTGCAGCTAAAACCTGGAACTGTTTTCTTTAAGATGTGAGACTAGCCTCTACTTTGACAATGTTTAAATTCAGGCTCAAAACAGTTCTGTTTAGCTGTACATATGACTGAAAGGTTTTTATTCTGCACTTTTCTCCTTCAATGTTTATTTTATAATGATCATTTGTGATTATTTGTGTTTGATTTGTTGTATTGTGATTTGAATGTCTTTCTTATTTTGTAAAGCACTTTAAATTGCCTTTTACTGTACAAATAAACTTTCCTATTTAACATCTTCAAATCTCCATTGGTTTAACATTAGGGGAAGTGAACATTCTGTGTGACGACACAATCCTGATCTCAAAAAGTTTGGATCTGGACTAAATGGACAACGTTTAACTGCACGTTGCTAGTGAAAAACTTGTGAAAAACTTTTTTTAAATTTTCCATACTTACCTTTTGCATTCTGAGCATCCTAGTTATTCACCTCAATTAATTATTTTCACAACTTTCAGAGGTCAGATCGGCCGTCATGGTAATGCTAAAAACAACTAGCAGGCTAACAGCTCATTTTCTGATTCTTGGAAGATAAAACACTTTAAAGATAAAAAGAAGAAGCAGCTGTCTTTGCTCACTCCCTTTTTGATATGGGCATATTGGGCCTATATTGTTTTCGTCCTGTAGCTTTGTACAGTGTTTCTCTTGTATCTGACTGTGTGGCTCCTGATCCTAACTGTGGCGATTAACCCTTTGTGTTCTGTGTGACGCCCTGATGTAGACGTCTGACGCTGTGGTCAAAGTGGACATGGTAGGTCAACAGTAAGCAGCAAGTGTGCTACAGACAAGGAAATACTGAGAACTAGTGTTTTTGTTTTTGATGTCAGCAGATTGAAGAGGAGAGCAAAGACAAAAAGAAGAAGAAGAAGAAGAAAAAGAAGGGAGTGGCAGAGGAGGAGGAGGAGCCAGACGAGAGTGTACTGGACTGGTGGTCCAAGTACTTTGCCTCCATAGAGACACTCAAGGAGGTGTGAACAATACAGACACACAACCGTGTACTGTAACAACCACTGTAAATCCCTCACATGTCACTCACATGTGTCCACTCCATGTCCACTCACTGCACATCAGAGCTCAAACCAGACGACCTTCTGCTCAAAGGCCCCAAGCTCAAGGACAAGAGCAAAGACAAGAGGTTCACCAAGGACAAGAAGAAAGGCAAGGAGGCAGCAGACGGGGCAGAGAAGAGGCCTGTCAAACTCCGAGTGGACGAGCTCATGGTACAGACAGAAAAAGTTGTTCATATCACTGCATAGAAGTGGTCTCATTATGTTTCTTATTTTGATAATATAGAGATTTGAACACGTGCTGTTGGCTGCAGGTGCACAACAAGGAGCTGGAGTCAGAGTATGGGGACTTTGAGGACTGGCTGCACACGTTTAATCTGTACAGAGGAAAGGCTGGTGAGGATGACGAGCACGCACAGGACGAAGACAGGATAGTCGGCAGATTCAAGGTTATTCATTCTGTACAATTACTGTGGAATATGCCTGTTACAGCTCATTATATAGTGTTTTATAATTACAGTGATGTTACTTTCATTGTCTAATGTTGTTGATGTTGTAATGTCTTTTACAGTTTTACATAAAGGTTTAATACTGCCATTTGTTTCAGTCGTACTTTTTGCTTCATGTAGTAACCGAGGTCCACTACTTTTCTGATGGACGATCCACTGCTTGCCTCCACGGAGACATTATGTCTTGGTCAGAAAAGTTTCATAGTATGGCATTATCAGGTGAGGCCACTAGGCCAAGTTATAGGTCAAATTTGTCGAGATGACCTTTGTTTTTTTCAAGCAATTTCTTTTGTAAAAAAAACAACTTTGATTTCAGTTTTTCATTTATTTAACAGGTTAATGTTCGGTTACAAAATCGCTGAGGGCCAAGTTACATAGATGAGTTTAATGTCATACTGTGAACATTCAAAGCAAAGCAATAACATCTCCATGGAGACAGGCATATACCAGACCCTCTGCTAGAAAAGTTACATAGTGGACCTTTAAGTTATTCTGTAAACGGCACAGGTATATAGACATGTATAATAACCTTTTGCAATAGCGTGTCAATAATTTCAGATAAACTTTTTAATATTTCAAGACAATATCAGTAATCCATAAGTAAGTAATAGTACCAGTAATAGTACATGTTTAATTATACCTCATAAGTCTTTTGTTCTCTGAAATACACTTGGATTTGAAGTTGTTGTTTTTTCATCTTTGGCCCCAAAATACTGGTTTGTTCCAGGGTTCCTTGTGCATGTACAAGCTCCCTCTGTCAGAAGAGATCACCAGAGAGGCAGGATACGACCCAAATATGGGCATGTTCCAGAGCATCCCCCACAACGACCCAATCAAAGTGCTGGTTCGAGTCTACGTGGTCCGGGTGGGTTGGGTCTATCAGTTCTGTTCCATCTGTTAAACAACTCAATCCTGTTTTTGGCAAGTGAGCAGAGAAACATTTGATTGAATCAGATAGATTTGATTGAACATGTACAGAGGAAGGAACATTAGATTTGACCTAATGTAATGGGTCACGGTGCTTTTTGCTTCATAATTTGTTGAGAATATAAATATTTAACATACTGTCCCTGGGCAAAATGAATGAAACGGGATGTACAGTGTGATTTTGTTTTGTTTTTCATTCAGATCTGAATGAAAAACACAAACACTGGCTAGTATTTTACATACGACTTATTCTGCAGAATCAACTTTTTAAAGCTTATAATCGTGTTGCAGTTGTGTCCCCTCACCATTTACTCAAAGATTTTAAGAATTTTGTAAAAGCCACTGATTTGTTTATTGCAGATGACCAGAACATGCTAAACTTTAAATTGACTAATGAATTTGAAATAAACAAAATATTACAGACATTCACAAACTCTAAAAGTAAGGATAGTTGGGGGATGGGCAGTACACTCCTGAAAAGACATAAAGAAATGTTTGTAACTTCTATTACATAGATGTAGCGGCCAGTGGCCCTGTGCCACCAGCTACTTGACTTTTGTTAAATTGCTACCACATATACAGAAATTGAAAGAATACAGAGAAGTTTAGCATGGCCCCTGCGCAAGGATGACACGCAAATTCGTGAAGCGTTCCTCATTTTCTAGCAAATCCTTAAAGAAATCATGTCATTTTTCTGCGTCATTGGCCTGTGGAACACCCAAGTGTCAGGCTCGATCCTGTCAGGATGGCCGAGCGGTCTAAGGCGCTGCGTTCAGGTCGCAGTCTCCCCTGGAGGCGTGGGTTCAAATCCCACTTCTGACATTGTCCTTTAGACATAATTATACACATTGTGCATAATTCAACAAAGAATGTTTACACTAGTATGAAAAGCGCTGCATTGGCCGGGAATCGAACCCGGGCCTCCCGCGTGGCAGGCGAGAATTCTTCCACTGAACCACCAATGCATATTTGTTGTGTAAGGCCCTAAAAATTGATGCTGTAGTCACATTAAGGCTCTGAGAATAGGTGCACATGGATGACTGTAAGACAGATCAAACAGCAGCAACATAGATGCCAGAGCAAGGAAGAGGTTGAATGTTAACCCAGAATGGTCAACGCTGCACAAGTAAGAAGGGGAGCAACAGCTGCCATGAGGATGGGATTCAAACCCACGTGTGCAGACTGAAATAGGTTAGCAGTCCATCGCCTCAATCACTTGGACTTCTTTGGTCCTGGATGTTAGGTTCAACACACTGTGAGTGTGGGAGCAGTGCCTCAAATGTGCTTTTTAAACATTGTTGGAACGATGTGCACTTTTGTTAAATTGCTACCACATATACAGAAATTGAAAGAATACAGAGAAGTTTAGCATGGTCCCTGTGCAAGGATAACATGCAAATTCGTGAAGCCTTATTTTCCAGTCCAACACCTTAACCTCTCGGCCACCTTGTCAGTGTGTGTAGGAGTCTGGGTCTTTCCACTTGTCTATTGGAAAGAGAGGTTATTTTTCCTCATTTATACAAACTGTCAAAAAAGTTTCTGGCCATACCTGCAACCAGTGAGTCTTTTCAAAAGCAGGGGAGGTATTAAACAAAAAAAGAAACCATTTGCACCCCTCCACTGCAGATTTTTTTTTTTTTTTGAATAAAAACCTTGAAATCTGATTAATGCATAGCTTCCATGGCTTTATTTAATTTTATTTACACAAATTAATTTGTAACATACACTTGCATACACTTACACAAACTATATTAGAACAAGCTTTATTAGAAACCATGTCAGATCAGGATGTGTTTTGTTGAGCCACTGTGGAGAAATACTGACACATCGCCACCAGAGTCGTGATTTGAACAGTGATTCGAAGCCTTGAATCATTTGTTTCGAGTGCTTTGCTGGTTCATGAGGCTTCATTTTGTCCATCCCTAAAGAACACAGAGAAGATTAGCATGGTCCCTGTGCAAGGATAACAAATTCTTGAAGCGTGACTTGTTTTGTGGCCAGTCTTTGAGGAATTCATCTTGTTTTTCTGTGTCATGGTCCCGTGGAACGACTGAGTGAATGGTGAGACCATGACAGGCTGGCCAAGCTCTCAAAGCGCTGCTATCAGATTGCAGTCTCCCCTGTAGGTGTATGTTTTGAATAACGCTTCTGATATTGATGTTTATACACAAATGTATACATTTTGCATAAGTCAGCAAAGAATGGATACACTTACCCACAATCCATCTGTACACATGGATTTCTTTGGTCCTAGATGTTAGGGTCCATACACCGTGAATGAGGGAGCAGTGCCTCAAAAGTGCTATTTAAACATTGTTGGAAGACTGTGCAGATGTGTTAGGTGCATAAGTTAAAAAAGAATGTTTACACTAGTATAACAACCACTGCATTGGCCGGGAATCGAACCCTGGGCTCCCGCGTAGCAGGCGCGAATTCTTCCACTGAACCACCAATGCATATTTGTTGTTGTTCAAGGCCCTAAAAATTGTTGCTGTAGTCATGTTAGGGCTTTGAGAATATGTGCCCATGGATGACTGTAAGACAGATCAAACAGCAGCAACATAGATGCCAGAGCAAGGAAGAGGTTGAATGTTAACCCAGAATGGTCGACGCTGCGCAAGTAAGAAGGGGAGCAACAGCTGCCATGAGGATGGGATTCAAACCCACGTGTGCAGACTGAAATAGGTTAGCAGTCCATCACCTCAAGCACTTGGATTTCTTTGGTCCAGGATGTTAGTTTTGCATAAGTCAAAGAATGGATACATTTACCCACAATCCATCTGTACACATGGATTTCTTTGGTCCTGGATGTTCGGGTCCATACACTGTGAATGTGGGTGTCGATGATTAACAAGCACACAGTTTAGTTAACTGCATTTTGGCCCTTTTCAGCATCACCTTTAATCTGCACTTTGGCCCCAGATTCTCTATATGCTAAATTGGCTTGTAAACCAGCAACTGCAGCTGCTTGGACCAGAGATGACATGGGAACACTGGATTTCAGCTCTGGTGTCGTGTGTGTCCTTTGGAGTCTGCTGGACCTGGTCATTCAGACAAACATTTCTCGTAACTGAAGAGAAAGTTGAACAATTGCCTCAAAATTGTTGAATGTTTTGTTTTTGTTACCTGAAACTAGACACGATCAGAAAAGAGGGTGTGAGTTCTGGGTGTGTGGACAGAAAAAGACTGATATAGGTGCATTTGGAGCTGTCTTTTAGTAACTGTGGTTGTGTTATTTGTGAGGCATGTCATTTCATAACGACTGTCTCCCGATCGTGGTGTGATAAAAACTATAACTGATTTAAAATTTTGATCTCTTGAACCTTTTCAGCCCAATTTCATCTGGTGAATTTTCAAACTTTTCAAACCAAAATGACAAAGATTATCCAAAATGTGATCCATCATTTGATAGTTAAGAAATTACAGAGACATAATGGTGCATTTCTCCCCAAAGTTGATAGTAGCACCATTAAACCATTAACACTGAAGAACATATTTTAAAATAAGACGTGTAGCATGTCTTCTGCTTAGACAAACTTTAATCTTATTGTTCCTTGAGGTGAATAAAAATAGCACAAAAAACAAGACCAATGTACATTTTCATATAAATCAGATGAATAATATGCAAAGAGGTGGACTAAGCATAATGAAAAAACACTGAGCTTTAAAATGATCAGATAAGGGTGATATTGTAATGTGGAGTCGAGCAGTATTAGTCGCACAGGTTTTCATTGGTTCGTCTGAGTTGAGTGATGTTTTTTGGCTGTTTGCAGTGGCTCTTTGCTCTGATATTTAAAATGGAGGATGTTTTTGTGAGGGCTTTATCAGGCTCTGCAGCACTGTGTCGTCTGGCTGCACAGAAATACACAGCGCTGTCTTCTACTCTCAAGTCCTGCATGGAGAGAGAGGGCATCAGAGCGTCCATTTCCAGAGAAGTTAATATGATCTTTGACATCGTCTTCGGGGAAGGCACTTTTCACGTTCAGAAAATCCAGTAATTTGAATGTAGCATTTTTGTCCTGTTTGTACCAGAGGATGTGAGAGCAGTTCTTAAGGGGCATTCTCAGACTACAGAGGTCAGAACTGAAGCCCCAACATGCGATTATTTCTACACTGCCTCATGGTTCAATATTTTTCTTTTATGTCATAATTTCTTAACTTTAAAAAGGCGTTCCTGACTGCTGAAAGATGAAAATGTGTCTTTGAATGTAGACTAGTGTGAGTCGAATGGTAATGAGGGGATCAAACGGACACCTCTCCAATCACACAGATTAGACGTGATCGGCCGGGCCTCACTGGACGTCGTCCTCTCCCTCCGTCTCCCCCGGCGACAGTCAAAGGTCACACATGGACTAAAGTTTGGTGTAACGATCTCCACTTGTAGTTGTGTTTATATTATATTTCTGTATTTATCTCATAAGTCTCATTTTAATGGCGTCTTTTCCCCATGGACACATAGTTGGTTAATTAATATCTTTAAAACTTTATGCTTTATTAAGACTGGAAGGTTTTCTGGATTTTTGGTCGATTTAGCAAGTTCCTCTTGAATGGGTGAAAGAGACAGATGCAGACAGTGCTGAAAGAAGAAATGGGTGTAAGACGTGCAAACTCCATATAGGATTTAATCTCCACAAGATTTTCAAATATTTGTTTTTTCAGTTGTTTTTTTTTTTTTTTTTTTTTTTTTTTTTGTGGGACAGTTGAGGAGAGGGGCAGAGTGGTTCAGAGCTGGTCTCATCCTCTGGAGCTCTGGCCCGGGACAGAGGGTCCTGTCTGGAGACTTCTAAATGATAAAGGATTGTGATCATTTAAACATTCTGATGACCATGAAAAATCTGTAATATCTGTCTCCAGGCAAATCTCCAGGCAATTGAACATTTTCTTCCCCAATTAAACCAGACAAACCACAAGCTCTTGGACTTGACATCTACAATTATCTGTATGACGGCCATCCAAAACCAGGATTCCCATTTTAATGAAAAACATGCATAATTACTGTATAATTTTACTCCAATGGTTGGAAGATATATTTTAGAAAGCTGAATGCAGTTGTTTTCATTTTATTTTGAATCTGG
The DNA here is from genome assembly GCA_019594935.1 of Periophthalmus modestus. Lineage (NCBI taxonomy): Eukaryota > Metazoa > Chordata > Actinopteri > Gobiiformes > Gobiidae > Periophthalmus > Periophthalmus modestus. The sequence continues at coordinate 29,873,907 of JAIEZT010000124.1, read as the reverse complement.
GAGCTCTGAAATGTAAACATGCTGCTGCTCTTCATGTGTTTGATAGTTTGGTATTGTGTTTCACTCAAAAGAAAAGCACATGGAGACCATACAGGAGGCTACATACATATGATTATAATGCATTATATTGGAGACCTGTGTTTAGAGTCATAAACTGTCCCTCTGCCCTTTTAACTAAAGCATATTTCAGCTGCAATTATAACGTCAACTTTTTGTAGTTTTTACAGTGCCAGTTTTACAGTAGTTATGCTTGACTGCAAATATTCAGTAAGTACTTTAATATTTAAAAGTATCAAACTTGTTTCCCAGTTGTGCGTTATGAGACATGTTTGATCTAGTTCATCTTCACCTCGTCTATAATCAGACTGTAATGACTCCGTGCATTATATAATTATAGACCTGTAGCATAGGGTTACATAGATCTTTAGTTTGTACTTTTGACACTACAGTGGGAGCAAAATATAAATAATTAAATGATGTTTTGTATCATAAATTGTAGAGAAGCCAGTTGCTTAGATGTAAAACTGACATTAGGCAGAGCACGCTCAAGGAACTCAGGACGTGTTTTGGTGCGGGGCTGATAGCTTTTAGTGGGAGGCTCTTTTCTCTGCAATGTCAGTTGTTGCAATAGTAAAAGTAGCAAGAATCAGCACAACTTTGAAGTAACCTTTTCACATCTAGTATCAAATAAAATAAATTGGCAGAATTAACATTTCATAAACATTTGGACAAAAATCTGCCTCATATTTCTGTGCTAAAATAAACTAATTACAAGTCTCAAAATAATGAACACACAGGACAAAAGGCTGCTCCAAAGGATTTCACTTTTGCACGTTCTTGCTACCAAAAATAACCTGTGGGTCAGTGGATCTGACCAATAATGTTTTTATGTCAAGAGCGGGATTTGAACCACCAACCTTTGGTATGCTATCAGTATTAAACTTTCTTTTTAAATTGAATCTCTTCCAACAAAGCTCTCCATAGTGAATCCCCAGATAGTGACCCTCAGCCCTGTAGCTCTGTGCCCAGTACTCCCCACCTCATAAACATATTGTATTTATTATTAGGTGCAGGTCGAGCAGGTGATTTTTCTTCTGAGCTAAAAGCGTGACATGCGGTGCAGGTGCATAATTAGCCCTTGGTCTGTTTTGTAATGGGTTTGGTTCTATGTGGGCTGTTCCTTTAGGCTTTACAAGCAATTATGATAATGCTGCAGTTGTAGAGCTGTTTCCCTGTTTGGTTAAAACAGGAAGAGTGTACAGTATATACAGAGGGGAAATGTAAGAAGGACAATGTAGGCTTACATGATTTCAAATGCAGATTTATTAATGCAATGATTTACAAAATGCAGTATAAAAATGTATATGAAAAGTATATAAAAAAGTATAAACAAGTATATAAAAGTATAAACAAGTATATAAACGTATATAAAAGTATAAACAAGTATAAACAAGTATAAAAAAAAGTATAAAAAAGTATAAACAAGTATTTAAAAAAGTATAAAAAACAGCCATAAAACTTATAAATGTAAATGTAAATTTGAATTGTCTAAAAAAGTAATTTAAGTAAAATCATTGCTCAAAATGATATAAGACTAGAAGCTTGGGTCTCCACTTGTTCAAAAGAACCAAGGGTGACGCAGAAGCTCCTCAAACGAGGGCCTGTCATCAGGGTCCTTGGCCAGGCAGGATTCAAGGAAATTCAGACATTCTGAAATACAAAAAAGGGAAACGTTTAGGAAATAAATATAAACCCAGTTTTTCATCTCAAAACATTCAACACTCGACATGTTGATGTTATCATATGTAAATGTAATATCCTACTTTTTGACAGGCCCGAGTCGAAGGACGCCATCCCCCCTTTGTACCAAAGTGTATCAAAGAAGTTGTCATGGAGGAGTTCGTAGAGGAGCGCGCCCAGATGAAACACTGTGGTGGGCTCGGCTCTGTACGCTTTAGAGGAGTACCACTCAGGAGGAGCTTTAATGAATGTCCCTGAAATCACACAATATCAGTTATGGTACTTACTGTACTTTTTACACTTTATCATTACTGTTGAAAATAGTACTGAAGAGGAGATGAAGTACCTGAATAGGAATTATAGGGGCCTTCCTTGACGAGACATCCACAGCCAAAGTCAATCACCCAGACTTTGAGGTGGTCCTGTGGTGGCCCACTCTGCACTAGAATGTTCCCTAGTTTAAGGTCACGGTGGAACACACCGCTGTTGTGCATCTGGATGCAGGCCTCCACCATCTGCCTCAGAATCACTTTTGCCTCCTCTTCCTTCAGCGGTCCTCCTTTGGCAGTTTTATAATCATACAGGTCCATTGAGGGAAAGGGCCGTTCCATCACCAGGATGACCTCCTCTGGAAGGTCGTAGGCGTCCAGCAAAGAGACCACGGCAGGGCAGTTCCCCTTGGACACTTTAACCATAAGAGCCGCCTCATGGATCAGGATATATTTCACGCCATTCTGCACCTGACAAACACCAAAGCATTGCTCACTTTAATCTTTGTTACTGTTTTACAGAAGTTAAAGGTTTATAATTTCACTTACCACTTTTTTATAGCTGACTTTGTACCGTGGAATGTGCTTGATGGCTACCTGTAGCAGTTGTACAAATGTTAGTGCTTTATATTTTGGGATGTGTTGGTGTAATTTTGAAAGATATATTAGTCATAATAAATGCTTACCATGCGGGAGTCATCCAGACGTTTGCCGGCAAACACGGAGCCAAAGCCTCCACTGCCCATAATGTGGAGCTCACAGTACTTGGACTCAAAGTCAGCTCTGCTGGTGCTGACCTGGAAGGTCACGTCATACAGTTCATCCTCAGGTGAGGCCTTTTTGAGGTCAATCACAGGCTCACACAGGATCTTCCTTTTCCTCTGGACCTTTGTCTTTTTCCTCCACTGGGACACAGCTGTCACTGCTTAACACAATAATAAGATCCTCTGGAGAACTTGTGCAGCTCTCAGGTGAACTCTCAACTTTGGCCTTTTTGAGCTCAGTCTGAGGGTCACACTGGACCTTCCTTTTCCTCTGGACCTTTGTCGGTTTCTCCACTGGGACACAGCTGTCACTGCTTAACACAATAATAAGATCCTCAGGAGAACTTGTGCAGCTCTCAGGTGAACGCTCAACTTTGGCCTTTTTCAGCTCAATCTCAGGCTCACACTGGACCTTCCTTTTCCTCTGGACCTTTGTCTGTCCCTCCACTGGGACACAGGTGTCAGTGCCTAACACACAACAATATGATCATTAGTGAAAATGGCTCAGGGTATCACATATAACATTTCAACATTGTTGTCCAAACAATACTACTAACTGAAGTGTCAAATGTCTTTCTTTCTGTTTTGCTCAAACCAGTGTCTACATAAACTGACACTGACACTCAGAAAATCTGTAATATTGTTGTATTGTAATTGAATCTCTGCATTTTGAGTCTGAAGTCTGTGTCTCTGCTCCCTAAGTCCTGACATACCTGAACTTTTTGCACTGTTCTCATGCTCAGAGGTCCAGCGCCTGTTTTTAGCTGGTAGTGGCATCATTGTCTGCACTTTGGTTTAGTTTTGTTAAAGTACTTTCTCTGTCTGTTTGCTCTGTCTGTAAAGTGTGTCTGCTCTCAACAAAGGTTCGGTATCGAATGGCTCAGATCCGGCCGTCGTCTCAATAGGTCGACTTCAGTGACATGATGACATCACTGCATCATGACATCATCACGTGACATCATCACATGACATCACCTGACATTCTAGAATTGGTTTTATTTTATTTTAGACGTTTGTTTATATTTAATTATTAAAATATGTTTCATGATCAATCTGTTTTTAATGATATAACTATTGTATTTCTCAGTTGTTTTGTGTTTTTTATACTATTCTTTCTGTCCTGTAGTGCTTATATTGTGTTTGGATTTAGTCAAAATGTATTTTTCCTCTGCATACCTATTATTACTTTTCAAGAATATTAATACTTTACTATTAATTTACTTGACCTCAATATCACAAGAGCAGCAGGGCCGCAATTAAAAATAAATGACGTCAGATGCACCATCTTGGCTCTTTATCAGGATCTCAGTTCGAACTTCCATCCACAGGAATTTTAAAATAGTGCAAGTCCAAAGGTCTGTATGAAACCTCACAGTTATGTGTCAGTATGTTACAAAAATACCACAATATATTTTCTCTTGGTGATCTTATTTCTTCTCATCTCCGGTCATCTTCAGCCCCACCTCTTCCCCGTTTGATAATAAAGATGACACTTGTCTGTACTATAGTAGTCAAGTTTAGCAGTTGAGAGTAAAGAGATCTGCAAAAAGAAACGTCGACTAATTACTGATACTTGAGACACACTTCTGAAAACGTACAGTGGCACAGCTGGTAGAGCTCGCCCTTCAACCAGAGGGTAAAACTTTCATCTTGAGTTTTGTTTTAGTTGTTGTTGTGTGTCTTGTGCATTTGACCTTCTCATCCTCTCCAGTCTCAGTATAAAGAGGCTGGTTACATCAGGACGGAAATCTTGTGTAATCTGCTAATCACTGTTTGTATTCTGGATACTCCTGGAAAAAAGGACTGCTAATCTTAAACAAACTAATTAGTAATTATAATAATAATAATAATAATAATAATAAAATAATATTAATAAAAAATTTCATTCAGTTCATATTCTGTGTGAAATTAAACATTGTCTGTCGTCATCTCAAGGAGCTTAACTCATTTTACCTTAGACTTTAGCATCTCGTATGTTTTTTCTGCTGTCCTTTCTTTTACCTGCCAAAGAGCATTTATACAAAGTGTTTTTACTGGTGAGATTGTGACAAACTTCTGCCTCATGTGAAACAGTTTACTCCCGGTCTTAATGACTGTAATTTCACGGTAAATAAACAAAACAAAACCACGTTGCGAACATTAGTAAAGCCTCAGACAAAATCTTTCTTTCTGGTAAGTGCAGGTTAAACGGTCCCTCCTTATCTCCCGTTGGACCAGCTCTTGACCCTGATATCTACTGGTTCTGATCTGCACATTTTAGATTTAATGTACACTGTTCTGGTCTAAGTCTCTCATGCAAAGTATAAAATGTTACTGAGCCTAGATATCATCTGTTAAGACGTCACTTTCCCCCAAGTTAGGAGTGTAAAATGAAATCGTAGGCGTTAAGGACAGGCCTGCAACATCCACAGTGAAAAGTTATTATTATTTTTACTTGAATCCCAATTTCATTTGCCATTCAGTACTAATTGCTATTGTTTCTATGTGTTAACAGTTTAACATTGGAGACCATTCTTCTCTTTACTGGGCCATATGAACTGGTGCACACTGTCGTAAATGCATACAAATATAAAAAATTTTTATTTAATATACACAACTTTTAAACTTCTGTGTGTGACCTTCTACTTGGATGTTGTGACCCACCTCTTGTCAGGCTGTACCCCATCCACAACAACTATAATAAGAGTGACCAGCGGGAATAGTTGCACACATTTTGAACATCCACTGTCCCGCCCAGGCCTTTGATAAAAGTTTGGCTGATTCTAAGTCTTTGAACTCAGAGCTTTTATCCAAAGTTACTGTATTGTCAATGAGTCAGTGACGCAATTTACAATGTGACCTCTTCTTTTCTTGATCCAAATGGCCCAAAAACTGAATGATGTGAATGTCTCCTTGTATTTCCTCCAGTCACTCCGGTGTCCTGTGTTTGAACAGTGGCTCCTGGTCCTGGTCAAGTGTCTCCCTCTGAACCTCTCTACAGGGTTCTGAAGTTCACTCCGGCACCACGAGTGAAAACTATTTGGCTTCTCATAAGTTTGTGTAGTATCTTCTTGTGGTTTGAATGCATTTATTCACTATTGCCTTATAAAAAATACATACTTAATGTACCTACACATTAGGCCAGATGCCCTTCCAGCCATAACTTGCCTAACTGTTGACAAGCCTATTAGTGTGGGCAAACTCTACAAGCCCCTATACTCTATTTTACGAGTTTCAATAAGGATTAAGAAAAAAAAAAAAAAAAAAACCCAACCACCTTATTTTAATTATAATTCTTCCGTGTTATTTACAAACAGAAAATACATACATTTGGGTCAGAGTATATTTAATAAATCATTCTGAACTGAACACAGCACAATCTTAGATTTAGATAAGACATGTGTACCAGAGAAGCCATTAAAGGACAAACAAAAACATTAAGAACTTCTATAAAAGGCAGCTTTGTAAATATAAATGTACCTATATTTACAATGAAGAACCTAAAATTGTGTTAAAATAGTGATGAAGATGTTGGACGAGTGTAAAAGTGTGTGTGCTGTAGACACTGTTCTAACCTGTAGTGACCTTGTAGTAAATATCTGTTTGCTATGATGATCCCTCTCCGTTTGATTCCTTTCCCTTGTGATTGTGTCTGAAGTGTTTAGGACTCGCTCTGTCTTTGGGACGTCCCGTGTTGCCCTGTGAACTATCATCAGCTCTGTTCCTGCTCAGCCCTGGGACGTCCGCGCTCAGAGTAGACCCCATCGTCTCGGGATACTGTGACCCTGCAGCTGTCCCCCTGCGTCTCTGCGACATTATACTCTCGTCTCTAGAGATCTGACATATGACTTGGCCGGGTGATGTCTACATGGAAATGAAAAAAAAAGTCATATTGCGGATCATTCTAGGCCAACAAATAACACTTATCAAGATAAGCTGATGATAGACCCTTCGACAGAAAAGTTAGAGTCGTTTAATTTTCTTTAACTGTGTAGATTTGGTATTATCTGATTGCAGATCACCTATTACACCTATTTTCTAGACAAGGGGAATGTGGAAAATTAAAATGGATGGTTACCACTGGCAAAGCAGAACACTACACACATGGAGCAAATACAAATTCCGAACAGAAAGAGGATAGAAACCTGGGACTTTCTTGCTGACATGTTCTCAGGGCGCCCCCCTTGCCGTGCATATGTGTACTCCTTTGTCCCCATAATGGAACGAGCTGAAAAAAAAATGAATGAATGAGCCAAATATATATTTATGAATTAGCAGTACTCTTGAATGCCTCAGTTAATCTAAGAAGTGTGTGGTCTAATGACAAAAAGCACGAGAGCCAGGGCTGGCCCAGCCTATAAGCAGACTACGCAGCTGATTAGTCTGTTTATAATTTTTTTTAAAAATATAATAATAATCTTCTGCGTTTAATCTGTCATGGTTTGCACAATTTGGTTACTATGCAATTTGTTGGGATTGTTGCAAGAAAAAGACAAATCAGTGTTAAAATACAAAAAATATTAGATCATAACTTTCATCAAAGAACACCAAATAAATGTGTGTTTTGCACATATTTTGATTATTATATTTTATATTACATCACTTCTCCATCACTCTGATACAATGTCTGCTGTATTTCCAAAGTGGTCCAGGTTATGTGGCCACAGCCCATGATCACAGAATCACACATATCTCCTTGTGATTGTGGTTTAACATAAACCAATGAATCAACTGCTTGACATTTTTAACATGGGCTCCTCAACTTCCATTTCAAAACCCTTTCCCTTATTCAGATCCGTGTTGTGCTCTGAGTTTCCCTCGAGTGGAGCAGGTGGAGGAGGGATGTTCTGCAGTTTTATTTGAAAAATGTCCCAGCTCTCAGGAAGTAGGCCTTTGCTGAAAAGCACAGAAGCCAGGTAGGAGAAGAAAAAGATGGCCGCCAGGGCACACAGCATGCAGATGGTTTTAACTGGAGAGTACTGCACATAGACACCGTCCTCCCGAGTGCATCCTGGGAAATGTAGTGTCACAGGCAGGCCTATGGCTGGATCTCCACACAGAAGCCTTAAAGATATTCCCACGAGAAAGCCCATTATAGCTCCAAAACCATTTGTGATATTAAAGAAGAGGACACAGACTAACTGAGGGAAGATTATGTTGTAGGCAATTTCAGCACCAAGGAACCAAATCAGAAGGACACTGTCTTTGAGACTAGTGAGTAATGTCCCGATTACACCTACTCCCACCACAGAGACACGGATCACGATCTGGATCTCCCTCTCAGATGCCTGCAGAAATAAGTCATATCAATGTTGTATTAATATGCTTTGCATCTATGGAAGTTTAGTCTTCAAGTGGTGAAAAGTGTCTTATATTTTAAAATGTTTATCAATTGGAAATTTTATATTGACAAATGTTGACAAAAGTCATAATTAGAATTAATATCAAATTATTAATGCTTACGTAGAAGTAAAAAGCATGTTTATATTAAAGTACTAGAATAACTGTTTATCACCCAATATCATATTTTGATTATGACTGTTGACTATAAGCAATAGTGTTTGATCAACATGAGACATTTCTCTTACTCTAGGTCTTATTACGGACTTATAAATGTTCGCTGTGAAGACAGAGGCTGAAGCAAGCATCAAAGAGTCTGCAGAGGACATCACAGCAGCAGCCACACAGCCGATCCCAATAATGGGGATGTAGGACGGGGTGAGGTGCTGCAGAGAGATGGGCAGGACTCGAGCAGCTTCTCCCCGTTCATATGGAGACGGAGAGCCATAAAACGTCTGGTTCCAGTCTGAAATTGAAATTCTGGGCAGTATAGAATGTACTCATGGCCATGATCACACAACATACATTATACAGTATTATGCATTTGCAGGATATATTACTGTAACAATAAATAGACAAAGCCAGGACCTGTGGAGGCAGCAGCTGCCCCAAGCAGCATCGGGGGAATCCCAAATATAATGTACAGGACTGTAGCAAAAGGTGATCTTAGCCGTACGGGTGGAAGTGGCAGCCCTTGTCCTCTGATGTAAACTCTGGTATCCCAGAGACCCCAGGCCCTGCACACGTTACAAACAGATACGGGTCATGAACCTTTTTACAGCAGAATACAGTTTTATGAATACAAAGGGTGACTCTAGGGTTGAAGCTGTTACTCACAACCCAAAGGTCACCGGTTCATCCAAACTCAAGTACGTACTGTCATATTCTTGGCAAATCCCACACACACCTATGAATGTAAAAATGTATTGCGTGTGTTCATGATGGACGTCTGAGTGGCGCAGATTAGTAGCCTCACGTCTGTCAGTTTTGTTTTTTTTTTCAGGGCAGATGTGGCCACAGAATTTTGAGAATGAATAATGACTATAACTGGGGTGTCTGTCAGAGTCGAATTAAACGCATCCATCTGAATGATCCACTGTGGACCTGCGGTCAGTGGCCCTCCACTTTAAATATGTTTCTATATGCAGCCCTCAGTGAAAAAGTTTGGACATCCCTGGACTTAAGGGAAGACCTGTTGTCCTTGGGCGTATGCCGGTGGCGGTAAAAATGGAGATTGCACGAAACATGCATGAATCACTCCAAATACACCTTCTTGTGAGTAAATGATAAGGGGAAACGAATATAACACAGTTAAAAGCTCTAAAAAGTCAATTTTGATAAATAGGTCTGCTTTAAGTGTAGATTCAGTAAATTGTCCAAACAATGATCTCATGACAGCAAAATATATAGTATCTGCTCATATGCCCTTATTTACATATTTGTGAATATATACTCACTGCACGTCTTAGAGAGTAAATGGAGAGAATGTAGAAAGCTGAAAATATTACCAATAATAAAAAGTCATCCAGGAGAATTCTTGCCCTTTTGGGATCTATATTTCCGATCCATGGAGCGTGTTGTGGAAAAAAATTACAAATCTCCATGAAAAGTAATCCATTTGTGAAGCTCGGTGAGTATTTGAAATACAGAAAAGAGGTTTGTCCTTTGTTACAGCAGATACAGACAGGACAGGGCCCAGGCCTGCCCTGGCCACAGACTGGCAGCCCTTTCGGCGTCTCCCCCAGTCTGTCCCAACCCCAACTCCAACTCTCACTCCACCTCCAATCCCTGAGCATCTGAGCTCTGATTATTTTATACCAAAATGACAAAGCTACATACATTTCAAAGCAGAGTGACTTTTGTTTCACACTCATGAGATAATGGACTTTTACACTTAGATAGAACAACAACGAGTTTTTGCTGGGGATGGAGACAGAGTCTTCACACATGTTAATGTCTAGTCTGGTCTGGCAGATTGACACAGATCAAATGCATTTAAAGACACAACATGAATATACTTAAATTCCATCACAGAGCGTGTAGAGTGTTGTTGTTCAGGAGAGTCTGGCTGATGTCCAAAGTGGCAGGACTGATCAAAACAAAGGGAACACAAATCCACTGCAGAAGCAGCACAGGTTAGTGTACACCAATCAAACACAGCAAACATGAGCAGTGGCAGGTGAAGTGAGCTCCGCATTGTGGCGTCTGTCATTAGTTGGAGATAAAGTGTCTCAGGTGTAGTGTTTATTTGTAGTTTGTTCAGGGTAAGGTGACCAGAGGCGGACATCTGTTTTTATCCATCTATCTGTATAGATCAGTGGTTCACAAACTGTGACAAAGGTGTTTGAGTCAAGTCCTGCTTTGTAGTCTATGGCCTATTGTCAAGTCCTCCTTAGTCCTTTCTATAGCTTAAACTGTACTAATACAACTACTGTATTAAACTGTATTCTAAACTAAGCAAACTCTTGCTTTTTCTTTCTCTTTCTCCCTCTCTGCCCTCTGTCCCTCTTCTATCTAGTTGTTTTTTTTCCTTCTGATTCTCACTTTTCCCTTAATCACTAGGTTTTTAATGTCTCTTCAGTATTTCAACGGTAACGTAAAAAATCAGCAATTTTGAATTAAAAAAAAATAAATAAATTGTGAAGTTAAATAAAAAATAACTTTATTGTCAAATCACTGGATAAATATAACCATTTCATTCATTTATTTTTTTCTCTGTGATAACAGGTGAGGCACGGCCTCACCTGCCTCACCTGACCGCACGTCACTGCTAATACAATAATAATACAAATACATTTGTGATAATTGTGGAAATTGTGGAAATGATGTTGGAGTGAATGTATGATGTAAGGGTATGTCTTGCTGGTCAGATGTACTTGAACATTAAGATTTTAAGAAATCTAAAGAAGAAATACAAAATGGATTTAAAGTTCCAGCTAAATTTAGGATCTCTAATCTGAGCTTTGTTTTAACACAATCAAACCAAAGTCTCACTTGAACAGAGTTTCAGACAGAGCAGTGCCTCCATTTAACTTCACACCCTTAGGGAATGTTGATCAGCTTCAAATTATCAATAGTTTTGAGATGGTATTTAGAAACAACATTTCCATGGCTGTAGTTGACTGCTCAGTTTTAACATGTGTCTGTGCTTTAAGTGAGATCCAGGAGCAGGTTTTAGTGTCAGACTCATATTAACCACGTCACTGTGAACTGGCAGCACAGAAATACGTCACCGAGTCATTGGGTTCCACATTGGTGATCAGACATTCAGAGCTCCTGTCTGAATGTCTGTTCTCCTCATCACAAACCTTTCTCTAAAAGTCTTTCTCAAAGCCAGGGTCACCACCAATATGGCTGTATACGATTAACTGCATCTGTCCATCGTGCAGCTGTTTGTACCAAAGCTTTACGCTCATACCACTGTTGTGAAGGTGGCACTTGATCTGTACTTCAGTGGAGTCTTTAACTATCCTGGGATGAGATGGGACAAATGTTATAGCTGCCGCATCTCTAAGTAAAAACATAAGATACATTTTTTAAAGTTCAAAAACTATTTCAAAACATATTATGAGCAAAAAAAAACCTTACCTAAAAGAAAGTGAGAACGAGTCCGACCACAGCAACAGGCAACTTAAGCTTATTTGACATTTTTAACAAATAACTAGATGACTTTTCCATGTCCTGTCTGAATGTGAAATAATGGAGTGAGCTTTTGATGTGCTGAGGGCTGAGGGAGTGGCCCACACTGTAAGAAATCCAACTTGAAGTTGCTCAGGCAACTAGAGTTTTTGACCTACAAAAACAAAAAAATATAAATGGCCATACAAACACTACTTGAATGCATTCATGACCAGAAGTTGGCCTCAGATAACATGTTTTGTTGACAAAATGAAAAAAAAAATGTTTTGATAATCAGAGCCAAAAAACCTTTACTGCGCATGCGCAAATGACCCGTTTTGGTGCTACGGGTTGTCCGCAGGAATTTTGCAGGGACAACTTCTATGACATCACACGAGGCCGAGGACTCTATACTTAACTTTAAGGCATGTATGTACCTTTTTATGCTTTAAAACTCATTATATATCGTTAAACGTTTCCGTTTATACTTATTTAATGAATAGTTAACCAAACCAATTATTTGGGAAAGTTATATTGTGTTCCTAACTTTATTCTTACTAGTTAATGTCGTGTCTGATTGGTTGACGCTCCGTCAAACGCCAAAAGTTAAGTTTTTTCAACTCTTTGTCTGACGCTTTGGACGCACGAACAGCGTGAACCCTCAAAACGCGTTTTCAAACGTCAGCGCGCCGCGTTAGCGCCAGACCGGACAAGACGCTCTGACGTTTGTAAACTGCGGCAAAACGCAGAGCGGCCAAGACGCGCCTGCACTTTGCCCGTGAACTCGACGCCACTGACACTGTGAATGCGGAGGGTTTTCCCGCAGCACTATTCACGCTCCTGCTTCTTTCTTCAGTCATTTCGTGTAAAATGTGAGTGCGTTCTCTGCGGAATGATAAACTAACCTGGATAGGGGTGTGTGCATTTCTCTAGAAATAAAATTAGTTGAGGAATTGATTTCAGTCATGATTAGATCATTTGGTTTAATGATAATCATAATTGCAATTTTATAAAGAAAAATAAGTAATTTAAATCCAATTTATAAAAAACACTAAATCAAATAAACATTTTGGCTGTTTATGAAAATAAGCTTTCATAAATGTAATTTAATTGTTCACATAATAGAAGAATAGTAAAGACATGAGATGTGGGCCTGCTTCTGAACTTAAGATAACATTTATTGTAAGAGTTAGATTGAGATTTGGGACGGACTGGGTCTCATTTATCATTCATTTGTGTTTTGGGAGTCAAACATCATCCAGCATCGCCGAACCATTTCACTTGAAGGATTATCTATATTTGTCCGGGACACTGAGAGCAAACTGTTTTTGACCTGCCTGGTGAGTTAAAGTTCACACAATTATGCCTTAATTAATTAAAATATTTTAAACATTCACTGAGTTGCTATAACTGATATTGAGAGATAGATGGATATTTATTTTGTAATCCTTTTTGTTGTAACAGGACACAGATCCAGTTGAGAGGTCCACCAAAGGTGTGAAGGTGGGCCTTGCTGCTCTGGAAGACTCCACTGGACCTGTTTCAGAATCCACTGTCCTCAACATTGGCCTTGTGTTGGAAGAGGACATCATTCTCACTGACTGCCAGACCTTCCCACTGGCTTTGCCCACCTCTGTGGACTTCTTTATGGACTAAATACAGAATTTCCAAAGGAGCACAGGTACACATTTGACGCTATTCAACACATTTTCATGGAACTGACTCGTACCTGCTCCCAGCGAGTGAGAAGCTTAAAAACTAAGCTCTTACTTTAAAGTCCTGAAATGGAAATGTGTCTTGATTCAGTGAAAGTGAAATTCTACAAATTGCACTGGTTTGTTCGAAGAGTTTGTGAAATTTCCATTACAGTTTGGCAGATAAAAGTATTTTAGGGTTTTAGCTTGGACAGTGCAAGTTTATTAGTATATGCAAACATTTTAGACATTTATATTGTTCAAATATACAGTTTTTCATGTACAATAATTGGTACATTGTAAATAAAGTTTGTTTACTTGAGCTGGTTATGTCTTTATTTGTACTAAATTACTAAAAACAATTGCAAATAAGAGAAAATGCATTTGTGCCAACATTAGAAAATATAATTAGAGGAGCAAAAGAAAATGCATTATGATTATGATGGTAAAAATTTTTGAGCTAATGCTAAAAAGTCACAGAAGCAAAATAAAATGCATTGTGCTCATGATGAGTAATAAGTCTGCAAAAAGAAATAATGAATGAATGAATGAATGAATGAATGTTTATTTTGGTAAATTTACAAATTGGTAGGTTTTAAGATCCCAATCAAATAAATAACCAAAAAAGGAATAGGCAGAAGCTAAGGCTTATATTAGCCTATCCAATAATTGTTCTAAACAAAAAAATAAGTCCAGGAAAACGTGAAAGATGAATTGTGTGAACAAAATAATTAAAGTTGGAGCAACTTAAATCCATAACTTAAAAAGTTAGTTGGGCTTTTCAACTAAAAAAAAAAAGTAAAGGCAACATGTTGCCTTAAGTTTTTGAGTTGAAATAGCCTTTTTTTTTTTTTTTTTTTTACAGTGTAAAGTGAAAACATTTTAAAACTTCACCATCTTCCCTTCTGTGAAATCAAATCTGTAATTGAATATTATTATGTCCTTATATGTCAGTGTTGGTTTTGTTTTAATCACAGTTAATCACAGACATATTCATCATAAGCATCGTCATATTTACCGTATTTGATCTTACCTTGCATCTCTAATGGATAATATCATTCTATCAGAATTCTTTAAAATATAAAACATTTTATCAGATTTCTCAGCATATACATATTTTTCTTTCCTTCTTTTGTCTTTTTTCAGTACTTACATTTTTGTAATTAGACTTAAATTGATTACACATTTCTCAGTCAGTTGCTGAGAGGCAAAATGTCTTTAACTCAACCTTTTGCACATTTCACTGATGAACACACCTGAGTGAGGATTTGCATAGTCAGATATGTGGTCATGGTCTAAATATTTTTCATAAAATTGTGATGTGTTTTTGATGTGTTCCAAGTGTCATTACATTGTTCATTTGGATTATAAGAGGGAGATGGTGAACTCGGCTCATACAGTGCAGTTAGAACTCATGTATGTTTGTGTGAGAGGTTTTGAACTGGGACTGGTCTTATCCTGTGTCGCTGTGCTCTGGCAGCGCAGAAATACGTCGCAGAATCAGGGAGTTTTACATTGAAGATGCTCAGAGCTCCCGTCTGCCTGTCTGCTCTCTTCATACCAATTTCTTTATCAAAATCCTCTTCAAAACTCCGGAGAGAAGCCGATGTAGTTGTAAACGATTAACTTCAACTCTCCGTTCTGGAGTTGTTTGTACCAAAGTATGATTTCCATCTTATTTTCATCGTGGTGACAGTTTATTTCAACGTCTGTGGCTTGGTTCACTATCTTTGGTGAGGATGGATCAAAAATGATAGCATCTGTAAATATACATACATAAAAACATTACAGAAATAAAACGTAGCTAAGTCACTCAATACATTTTGTAAATAGTATTTTTTTTAAAACATCCGGCCTACATGAAAAAACATGTAGAAAAAACAATTGTGGAAACATTCTCCAACTTCTCCTTTTCACTACTGAGACACAAATCTGTTCAAAGGAGAAATCTTAACGCACGTCTGACCACTGCAGCCAGCAAGTACTGCATACAATTTAAACATTTTATAGACAAAGAAAACAATATAAAGCTACATTTTAAGAACAATTGTAGTAGCAGAAGTGATACTTGCCTTAGAAGAAGCATTTTGTTGCAGAGGGTGTTGCATTACAGTCAAGCTCGTAATTATACTGTCAATACAGCTGTTTGCCTATGCGCATAAACATAAATAATAATCATTCAAGTTTTGTAGTTGTTGCTTAATCAAACCATTTTTGAAACCGTCTCTTGTGTTTGGTCAGGGTCAGCTGGTGGTCTAATTAGTTTTGTCTTCCACAGTCAATGAAATACAATAGTACAGAAACTATTTTAATAAATGAATGGTATTGCATTTCCATAAAAGTGATATTATTAAGGATTGTGCAGTTTTAAAGGTTTTATTCCAAGTTTTAGGTACTATTTATAGATGTAAACATTTAAATATTGATCATGTTGTTATATAAAAGAGGGGTGTGCATGCAGTATTAGATGAGCAGTGTTTGATGCTTAGACATTGAGATGTTGCCACAGTATCTTGTATGCTGTGTGCAGTAGGTTTTTGGCTGGGAGTGGCTCTACAGTGCCTCACCTCAGAACCTGACCACACGTCACTGGTCCAAGTAGTGTATAAATGAACATGTGTACTAACATGTCCTGTTATGTTCTTGTAAACAGTTTCTTTGGAGATTGTACTTTTACTTTTAAATGAATTGTAAGATGTGGAGACTTGGGTTTGTTCACTAACTTATCGGCTGGTGGGACACTCCCTACTTCTCCTGTGTATATTATGTTAATATGACACAACATTGTACTTGCTTCTTTACAGTGTATGGGTTTGAAAAAAGCCTGTTTTTACAGATGGAAATAAGGACTTAAAGTGCATTTCTATAGGTTTGTGTATTTGTCCTATAGAAGGAGTGTGCGCTTGCAATTAACACCTTCCTCTCAGTCCCATAAAAATGGTTTTGATTGGCAGGCGGCCCGCTGGATGTACAGCAGCAGCAAAAGATGAGAGTCCACAGTCAAATGTAAGACATGTTCCTGTATTTGTGCTGGAGCTGAAGACAGAGGACAGAGACAGGCCAGGAAGACTTCAGTCCAGCAACACTTGTGACACAAGTTTATTATTGAACCTGTTTGATCATCAAAGGGTTATTTTTATCTACAGTATGTCCATAAATGTGTTCCAAGGTGAGGCTGGAGTCGGTGTGGATCCAACACGGTCTGGTGAGCAAGAGCAATGCAAAAGTCATATTTTTGTTGTTTTCCACTACAGTCACTTCACTTTTCACAGAGGGTCTCTGATGGAGCTGTCCGTGGTATCTTCTTCACAGTGCAGTGAAGACGATACAGAGGGACCCTGTAACTAGAGGGGTTATTGCACTTTTAGAATACATATGGAGCACTGTAGTTTAATACCAAACTCAAATGAAAATATGTTGTAATTTTCTACATGATTGAATAGACTTCCAAGTCCAGTTTCCCACATCCCTTTTCTGGTCTGTGTCTGCCGGAGAAGAAACATATCCACAGCCATCACCATCTCTGCTATGTCTTCTACAAGTCCAACCACTTTTCTCGCTCTGGCTCCAGTCAGATCTAGAAGAACATGATCCACAGACCTCTGTAAGTCATTCTCTGTATATACATGTTAAACCTGTATCTGTAAATGAGAAGAGAACATTACACCAAAGTTATATCTCACCAAATGTGTTTTTATGATCCAAAAACATTCCTGAAGTGTGACCTGTCAGATGTTCTGACCCACCTGAGAGGAAGAGGTGAACAAGCCCTGTCCAAATAGAGACTTGAGCCAACACAAGTGAGAGGGCGTTCAGTGTGTGTGAGCTGCTGTTCCTCTCAAGTACAGTCTAATCACACAGTTCCTTGGGCTCACCCACATCCCAGCCTCTCACCAGCTGCAGTATTTAAACCCTGGGCTTTTCTCCACTTCTCTACCAGATCGTCAGTACAGCAGTGAGAAAACTCTAAGCTCTTTACATTTAAACTCAGTTTTGAATGATTTGCTTACTGTGTTTTTTTCTGTGACCCTCAGGTGTCTGTGCCTCCCAACCTTCTCTAACGCCAGGACCTACCCGCTCCAACAGCAGTATAACACAAAGGCTCTCGATGCTCCCCCTGCTCATCCGGATTATCCCTCTGTAGTTATGCCTCCTCAAAGCTCCTCCCAGCCTCAACCTTTGCAGTTTGTTCCACTGACTGAAGAACCCAGGCAGGTGGGTCGGACCCAGACAACTCCTTGGTGACTACTCTCCAGCCTCCAGACCTGACTTTGGATGCTGACTACCATGGTTTTGCGAGAGGAAAGGCACTTTCTCTCTCCCACGTCTTCGGCCCTACAACCATTGAACTTCTTCCTTGGAGCCTCCCTTCCTGAGTTTCTGATGGAGCTGTCCATGGTATCGTCTTCACAGTGCAGTGAACCACCCCCAGAGGGCGCCCTGATGCTGACATTAGAACATGACTCAACACAGTGAGGAGGTATTCTGTCTCTGGAGAAATAATATAGATTGTTTTGTTTGGTTTTTGCACTTTTAGGATGCATATGGAGGACTGTAGTTTAATACCAAACTCAAATCTAAAATGTTATAATTCTCTACATGATTGATTAGACTTCCAAGTCCAGTTTTCACAGTCCAGTTTTTAAACTCGGTTGTGAATGATTTGCTTACCTTGTTTTTTTTTTTGTTTTGCGACCCTCAGATGTCTGTGCGGACTTCGATCATCTGATCTGATTTCATTGATATGTTTCAGCTGTGTGTCATCAGCATAGCAGTGGAATTAAATGCCATGTTTTCTGATTATTTAAACCTAACGGCAACATATAAAGTGTGAACAGGATTGGAACCAAGTACAGAACCCCTGTGGCACACCGTAGGCTACCTGTAGAACATGGTGAGGAGCTCTGATTTACATTAACAAACTGGTACCAATCAGATAAGTAGGATTTAAAACAAACCAGCTGAGGGCTGCCCCTCTGACACCTATGTCACATTTTAACCGTCTGTGTAGAATATTGTGGCGATGGTGTCAAAACGCTGCACTGAGGTCCAACAGAATCAGGGACTGAGACCAGTCCATTGTCCAGCAGCTAATAGCAAGTAATTTGTGACTTTAAGTAGGGCAGTTTCTGTGCTGTGGTGAGCTCTGAATCCCGGTTGAAAAACTTCAAATAAATGATTAGCCTGTAGGTGGGGACAGAGCTGCTTAACTGGGCTATAATTCCATAGAAGCTACTTTTCACATTTACTCTTTTGTCTTAAAATTGTCTCTTTTTTCTGTTTTCATGGCGACTGGTTTGGAGGGGTCCAGCGGTCGTCCTGTGATCTGATGAAGCTGAGGAGACGAACCATGTCTCCAGAATATGAATATGAAGAACAAGATGGAGCTAATCAGAAAAACACCCTGAAAGAATATCCAGAAATCTGTCAATGAATAAAAGAAGGTGGTTTGGAATTCGTATGTGTTTTTTAAAGGATTATACAAATGTAAATATTTTTTTGTACGTTTACTTAAAGAGGGCCTTATGTTACTTTTGTGCTTGTCTATTGGAAAGCTACACAGTATAGAGGCTTCATTTATAATATCTAACATTTATAAATTATGGTGTTTTAATAAAGTGCTCAAAAACTGTGTGAAAACGTGCATTCTTACAGTGATGCAGGTTACCTCTCCACAGATGTGACTTGTAACTTGGCCTGGCAGTGTGGACTCTATGGAGATAGGTAGGTTTACTGCAACTGCACTGGGAACGGAGCATAACGTGGTCTAAAGAAACAACAGGTGGCTCACCCTTTACCCAGAAATTTGAAATTTGATTTTTCTTATTGCTCTGACCACAGGAGGATGTTGCATTAGTTTGAAACCATGAATATGAAAACTACTGGTTTAAAAAATAAGTAGAGTAAAGATTGGAGACTGGTATAAATGTGGTTTTTTTCCCAGATCTAGGGTTCCCAGCTTCACAGCCTTTTTTTTCAGGTGCCCCATAAGGCACCAGCCCATTTATTTTTTTTTAATCAAAGATATGTTTATTTAGTTGTTTTTTTAAAATTAATCAATCCAAAGATCAAAAAACAAATAAAACAGAACTAATAATCAGAAACAATACAAATATACCTTCAAAAATAAACCCCAGAAAAAGACAAAGTGTAAAACAAAAACCCACAGAGAAAAATAAAAAACCCACCCACCCTGTCACCGCAACAAGTAAAAGTACTTACAACCGGTGCTGTATGTCGTTCACATGCTACTAGAACTGCAGCCTATTCTTCTTTTTTACAGAGCTGGGTACAGCTGTAAAAACGGGCCGCCAAGTCTTCTCAAATGCATTGACATTTTGATTGAATGAGAGTCTGATTTTTTTCTAGCTTCAGAGCGGGACAACCAATCCTGTAACCCAACTGGAATGTGAGGTAGGGTTAACATCCTTCCACCTTAATAGAACAGCTCGGCGTGCCATAAGTCCTGCGAAGGCCCAAAGAAGATTTTTTTTTTGTCGCACTAAAATATACATGACCCCCTCCAAAAACACCAAAAAGGGCCCATAACAGGGTTTGGTTCC
>JAIEZT010000124.1:29796067-29853840 GCA_019594935.1 Periophthalmus modestus | reverse complement strand
AGTGATTCGAAGCCTTGAATCATTGTTTCGAGTGCTTTGCTGGTTCATGAGGCTCATTTTGTCCATCCCTAAGAACACAGAGAAGATTAGCATGGTCCCTGTGCAAGGATAACAAATTCTTGAAGCGTGACTTGTTTTGTGGCCAGTCTTTGAGGAATTTCATCTTGTTTTTCTGTGTCATGGTCCCGTGGAAACGACTGAGTGAATGGTGAGACATGACAGCTGGCCAAGCTCTCAAAGCGCTGCTATCAGATTGCAGTCTCCCTGTAGGTGTATGTTTTGAATAACGCTTCTGATATTGATGTTTATACACAAATGTATACATTTTGCATAAGTCAGCAAAGAATGGATACACTTACCACAATCCATCTGTACACATGGATTTCTTTGGTCCTAGATGTTAGGGTCCATACACCGTGAATGAGGGAGCAGTGCCTCAAAAGTGCTATTTAAACATTGTTGGAAGACTGTGCAGATGTGTTTAGGTGCATAAGTTAAAAAGAATGTTTACACTAGTATAACAACCACTGCATTGGCCGGGAATCGAACCCGGGCCTCCCGCGTAGCAGGCGCGAATTCTTCCACTGAACCACCAATGCATATTTGTTGTTGTTCAAGGCCCTAAAAAATTGTTGCTGTAGTCATGTTAGGGCTTTGAGAATATGTGCCCATGGATGACTGTAAGACAGATCAAACAGCAGCAACATAGATGCCAGAGCAAGGAAGAGGTTGAATGTTAACCCAGAATGGTCGACGCTGCGCAAGTAAGAAGGGGAGCAACAGCTGCCATGAGGATGGGATTCAAACCCACGTGTGCAGACTGAAATAGGTTAGCAGTCCATCACCTCAAGCACTTGGATTTCTTTGGTCCAGGATGTTAGTTTTGCATAAGTCAAAGAATGGATACATTTACCCACAATCCATCTGTACACATGGATTTCTTTGGTCCTGGATGTTTGGGTCCATACACTGTGAATGTGGGGTGTCGATGATTAACAAGCACACAGTTTAGTTAACTGCATTTTGGCCCTTTTCAGCATCACATCACTTTAATCTGCACTTTGGCCCCAGATTCTCTATATGCTAAATTGGCTTGTAAACCAGCAACTGCAGCTGCTTGGACCAGAGATGACATGGGAACACTGGATTTCAGCTCTGGTGTCGTGTGTGTCCTTTGGAGTCTGCTGGACCTGGTCATTCAGACAAACATTTCTCGTAACTGAAGAGAAAGTGAACAATTGCCTCAAAATTGTTGAATGTTTTGTTTTTGTTACCTGAAACTAGACACGATCAGAAAAGAGGGTGTGAGTTCTGGGTGTGTGGACAGAAAAAGACTGATATAGGTGCATTTGGAGCTGTCTTTTAGTAACTGTGGTTGTGTTATTTGTGAGGCATGTCATTTCATAACGACTGTCTCCCGATCGTGGTGTGATAAAAACTATAACTGATTTAAAATTTTGATCTCTTGAACCTTTTCAGCCCAATTTCATCTGGTGAATTTTCAAACTTTTCAAACCAAAATGACAAAGATTATCCAAAATGTGATCCATCATTTGATAGTTAAGAAATTACAGAGACATAATGATGCATTTCTCCCCAAAGTTGATAGTAGCACCATTAAACCATTAACACTGAAGAACATATTTTAAAATAAGACGTGTAGCATGTCTTCTGCTTAGACAAACTTTAATCTTATTGTTCCTTGAGGTGAATAAAAATAGCACAAAAAACAAGACCAATGTACATTTTCATATAAAATCAGATGAATAATATGCAAAGAGGTGGACTAAGCATAATGAAAAACACTGAGCTTTTAAATGATCAGATAAGGGTGATATTGTAATGTGGAGTCGAGCAGTATTAGTCGCACAGGTTTTCATTGGGTTCGTCTGAGTTGAGTGATGTTTTTTGGCTGTTTGCAGGTGGCTCTTTGCTCTGATATTTAAAATGGAGGATGTTTTTGTGAGGGCTTTATCAGGCTCTGCAGCACTGTGTCGTCTGGCTGCACAGAAATACACAGCGCTGTCTTCTACTCTCAAGTCCTGCATGGAGAGAGGGCATCAGAGCGTCCATTTCCAGAGAAGTTAATATGATCTTTGACATCGTCTTCGGGGAAGGCACTTTTCACGTTCAGAAAATCCAGTAATTTGAATGTAGCATTTTTGTCCTGTTTGTACCAGAGGATGTGAGAGCAGTTCTTAAGGGGCATTCTCAGACTACAGAGGTCAGAACTGAAGCCCCAACATGCGATTATTTCTACACTGCCTCATGGTTCAAATTTTTTTCTTTTATGTCATAATTTCTTAACTTAAAAAGGCGTTCCTGACTGCTGAAAGATGAAAATGTGTCTTTGTGTAGACTAGTGTGAGTCGAATGGTAATGAGGGGATCAAACGGACACCTCTCCAATCACACAGATTAGACGTGATCGGCCGGCCTCACTCACTGGACGTCGTCCTCTCCCTCCGTCTCCCCCGGCGACAGTCAAAGGTCACACATGGACTAAAGTTTGGGTGTAACGATCTCCACTTGTAGTTGTGTTTATATTATATTTCTGTATTTATCTCATAAGTCTCATTTTAATGGCGTCTTTTCCCCATGGACACATAGTTGGTTAATTAATATCTTTAAAACTTTATGCTTATTAAGACTGAAGTTTTTTTCTGGATTTTTGGTCGATTTAGCAAGTTCCTCTTGAATGGGTGAAAGAGACAGATGCAGACAGTGCTGAAAGAAGAAATGGGTGTAAGACGTGCAAACTCCATATAGGATTTAATCTCCACAAGATTTTCAAATATTTTGTTTTTTTCTGTGTTTCTTTTTTTTTTTTTTTTTTTTTTTTGTGTGGACAGTTGAGGAGAGGGGCAGAGTGGTTCAGAGCTGGTCTCATCCTCTGGAGCTCTGGCCCGGGACAGAGGGTCCTGTCTGGAGACTTCTAAATGATAAAGGATTGTGATCATTTAAACATTCTGATGACCATGAAAAATCTGTAATATCTGTCTCCAGGCAAATCTCCAGGCAATTGAACATTTTCTTCCCCAATTAAACCAGACAAACCACAAGCTCTTGGACTTGACATCTACAATTATCTGTATGACGGCCATCCAAAACCAGGATTCCCATTTTAATGAAAAACACATGCATAATTACTGTATAATTTTACTCCAATGGTTGGAAGATATATTTTAGAAAGCTGAATGCAGTTGTTTTCATTTTATTTTTGAATCTGGGAGCTCTGAAATGTAAACATGCTGCTCTTCATGTGTTTGATAGTTTGGTATTGTGTTTCACTCAAAAGAAAAGCACATGGAGACCATACAGGAGGCTACATACATATGATTATAATGCATTATATTGGAGACCTGTGTTTAGAGTCATAAAACTGTCCCTCTGCCCTTTTAACTAAAGCATATTTCAGCTGCAATTATAACGTCAACTTTTTGTAGTTTTTACAGTGCCAGTTTTACAGTAGTTATGCTTGACTGCAAATATTCAGTAAGTACTTTAATATTTAAAAGTATCAAACTTGTTTCCCAGTTGTGCGTTATGAGACATGTTTGATCTAGTTCATCTTCACCTCGTCTATAATCAGACTGTAATGACTCCGTGCATTATATAATTATAGACCTGTAGCATAGGGTTACATAGATCTTTAGTTTGTACTTTTGACACTACAGTGGGAGCAAAATATAAATAATTAAATGATGTTTTGTATCATAAATTGTAGAGAAGCCAGTTGCTTAGATGTAAAACTGACATTAGGCAGAGCACGCTCAAGGAACTCAGGACGTGTTTTGGGCGGGGCTGATAGCTTTTAGTGGGAGGCTCTTTTCTCTGCAATGTCAGTTGTTGCAATAGTAAAAGTAGCAAGAATCAGCACAACTTGAAGTAACCTTTTCACATCTAGTATCAAATAAAATAAATTGGCAGAATTAACATTTCATAAACATTTGGACAAAAATCTGCCTCATATTTCTGTGCTAAATAAACTAATTACAAGTCTCAAAATAATGAACACACAGGACAAAAGGCTGCTCCAAAGGATTTCACTTTTGCACGTTCTTGCTACCAAAAATAACCTGTGGGTCAGTGGATCTGACCAATAATGTTTTTATGTCAAGAGCGGGATTTGAACCACCAACCTTTGGTATGCTATCAGTATTAAACCTTTCTTTTTAAATTGAATCTCTTCCAACAAAGCTCTCCATAGTGAATCCCCAGATAGTGACCCTCAGCCCTGTAGCTCTGTGCCCAGTACTCCCCACCTCATAAACATATTGTATTTTATTAGGTGCAGGTCGAGCAGGTGATTTTTCTTCTGAGCTAAAAGCGTGACATGCGGTGCAGGTGCATAATTAGCCCTTGGTCTGTTTTGTAATGGGTTTGGTTCTATGTGGGCTGTTCCTTTAGGCTTTACAAGCAATTATGATAATGCTGCAGTTGTAGAGCTGTTTCCCTGTTTGGTTAAAACAGGAAGAGTGTACAGTATATACAGAGGGGAAATGTAAGAAGGACAATGTAGGCTTACATGATTTCAAATGCAGATTTATTAATGCAATGATTTACAAAATGCAGTATAAAAATGTATATGAAAAGTATATAAAAAAGTATAAACAAGTATATAAAAGTATAAACAAGTATATAAACGTATATAAAAGTATAAACAAGTATAAAAAAGTATAAACAAGTATAAAAAAAAGTATAAAAAAGTATAAACAAGTATTTAAAAAAGTATAAAAAACAGCCATAAAACTTATAAATGTAAATGTAAATTTGAATTGTCTAAAAAAGTAATTTAAGTAAAATCATTGCTCAAAATGATATAAGACTAGAAGCTTGGGTCTCCACTTGTTCAAAAGAACCAAGGGTGACGCAGAAGCTCCTCAAACGGGCCTGTCATCAGGGTCCTTGGCCAGGCAGGATTCAAGGAAAATTCAGACATTCTGAAATACAAAAAAGGGAAACGTTTAGGAAAATAAATATAAACCCAGTTTTTCATCTCAAAACATCAACACTCGACATGTTGATGTTATCATATGTAAATGTAATATCCTACTTTTTGACAGGCCCGAGTCGAAGGACGCCATCCCCCCTTTGTACCAAAGTGTATCAAAGAAGTTGTCATGGAGGAGTTCGTAGAGGAGCGCGCCCAGATGAAACACTGTGGTGGGCTCGGCTCTGTACGCTTTAGAGGAGTACCACTCAGGAGGAGCTTTAATGAATGTCCCTGAAATCACACAATATCAGTTATGGTACTTACTGTACTTTTTACACTTTATCTCATTACTGTTGAAAATAGTACTGAAGAGGAGATGAAGTACCTGAATAGGAATTATAGGGGCCTTCCTTGACGAGACATCCACAGCCAAAGTCAATCACACCCAGACTTTGAGGTGGTCCTGTGGTGGCCCACTCTGCACTAGAATGTTCCCTAGTTTAAGGTCACGGTGGAACACACCGCTGTTGTGCATCTGGATGCAGGCCTCCACCATCTGCCTCAGAATCACTTTTGCCTCCTCTTCCTTCAGCGGTCCTCCTTTGGCAGTTTTATAATCATACAGGTCCATTGAGGGAAAGGGCCGTTCCATCACCAGGATGACCTCCTCTGGAAGGTCGTAGGCGTCCAGCAAAGAGACCACGGCAGGGCAGTTCCCTTGGACACTTTAACCATAAGAGCCGCCTCATGGATCAGGATATATTTTCACGCCATTCTGCACCTGACAAACACCAAAGCATTGCTCACTTTAATCTTTGTTACTGTTTTACAGAAGTTAAAGGTTTATAATTCACTTACCACTTTTTTATAGCTGACTTTGTACCGTGGAATGTGCTTGATGGCTACCTGTAGCAGTTGTACAAATGTTAGTGCTTTATATTTTGGGATGTGTTGGTGTAATTTTGAAAGATATATTAGTCATAATAAATGCTTACCATGCGGGAGTCATCCAGACGTTTGCCGGCAAACACGGAGCCAAAGCCTCCACTGCCCATAATGTGGAGCTCACAGTACTTGGACTCAAAGTCAGCTCTGCTGGTGCTGACCTGGAAGGTCACGTCATACAGTTCATCCTCAGGTGAGGCCTTTTTGAGGTCAATCACAGGCTCACACAGGGATCTTCCTTTTCCTCTGGACCTTTGTCTTTTCCTCCACTGGGACACAGCTGTCACTGCTTAACACAAGAATAAGATCCTCTGAACTTTCAACTTGTGCAGCTCTCAGGTCACAACTCTCAACTTTGGCCTTTTTGAGCTCAGTCTGGAGGGTCACACTGGACCTTCCTTTTCCTCTGGACCTTTGTCGGTTTCTCCACTGGGACACAGCTGTCACTGCTTAACACAATAATAAGATCCTCAGGAGAACTTGTGCAGCTCTCAGGTGAACGCTCAACTTTGGCCTTTTTCAGCTCAATCTCAGGCTCACACTGGACCTTCCTTTTCCTCTGGACCTTTGTCTGTCCCTCCACTGGGACACAGGTGTCAGTGCCTAACACAACAATATGATCATTAGTGAAAATGGCTCAGGGTATCACATATAACATTTCAACATTGTTGTCCAAACAATACTACTAACTGAAGTGTCAAATGTCTTTCTTTCTGTTTTGCTCAAACCAGTGTCTACATAAACTGACACTGACAAAATCTGTAATATTGTTGTATTGTAATTGAATCTCTGCATTTTGAGTCTGAAGTCTGTGTCTCTGCTCCCTAAGTCCTGACATACCTGAACTTTTTGCACTGTTCTCATGCTCAGAGGTCCAGCGCCTGTTTTTAGCTGGTAGTGGCATCATTGTCTGCACTTTGGTTTAGTTTTGTTAAAGTACTTTCTCTGTCTGTTTGCTCTGTCTGTAAAGTGTGTCTGCTCTCAACAAAGGTTCGGTATCGAATGGCTCAGATCCGGCCGTCGTCTCAATAGGTCGACTTCAGTGACATGATGACATCACTGCATCATGACATCATCACGTGACATCATCACATGACATCACCTGACATTCTAGAATTGGTTTTATTTTATTTTAGACGTTTGTTTATATTTAAATTATTAAAATATGTTTTCATGATCAATCTGTTTTTAATGATATAACTATTGTATTTCTCAGTTGTTTTGTGTTTTTTATACTATTCTTTCTGTCCTGTAGTGCTTATATTGTGTTTGGATTTAGTCAAAATGTATTTTTCCTCTGCATACCTATTATTACTTTTCAAGATATTAATACTTTACTATTAATTTACTTGACCTCAATATCACAAGAGCAGCAGGGCCGCAATTAAAAATAAATGACGTCAGATGCACCATCTTGGCTCTTTATCAGGATCTCAGTTCGAACTTCCATCCACAGGAATTTTAAAATAGTGCAAGTCCAAAGGTCTGTATGAAACCTCACAGTTATGTGTCAGTATGTTACAAAAATACCACAATATTTTCTCTTGGTGATCTTATTTCTTCTCATCTCCGGTCATCTTCAGCCCCACCACCTCTTCCCGTTTGATAATAAAGATGACACTTGTCTGTACTATAGTAGTCAAGTTTAGCAGTTGAGAGTAAAGAGATCTGCAAAAAGAAACGTCGACTAATTACTGATACTTGAGGCACACACTTCTGAAAACGTACAGTGGCACAGCTGGTAGAGCTCGCCCTTCAACCAGAGGGTAAAACTTTCATCTTGAGTTTTGTTTTAGTTGTTGTTGTGTCTTGGTGCATTTGACCCTTCTCATCCTCTCCAGTCTCAGTATAAAGAGGCTGGTTACATCAGGAAGGAAATCTTGTGTAATCTGCTAATCACTGTTTGTATTCTGGATACTCCTGGAAAAAAGGACTGCTAATCTAAACAAACTAATTAGTAATTATAACTAATAATAATAATAATAATAATAATAATATTAATAAAAACATTTCAGTTCCATCATATTCTGTGTGAAATTAAACATTGTCTGTCGTCATCTCAAGGAGCTTAACTCATTTTACCTTAGACTTTAGCATCTCGTATGTTTTTTCTGCTGTCCTTTCTTTTACCTGCCAAAGAGCATTTATACAAAGTGTTTTTACTGGTGAGATTGTGACAAACTTCTGCCTCATGTGAAACAGTTTACTCTCCGGTCTTAATGACTGTAATTTCACGGTAAATAACAAAAACAAAACCACGTTGCGAACATTAGTAAAGCCTCAGACAAAATCTTTCTTTCTGGTAAGTGCAGGTTAAACGGTCCCTCCTTATCTCCCGTTGGACCAGCTCTTGACCCTGATATCTACTGGTTCTGATCTGCACATTTTAGATTTAATGTACACTGTTCTGGTCTAAGTCTCTCATGCAAAGTATAAAATGTTACTGAGCCTAGATATCATCTGTTAAGACGTCACTTTCCCCCAAGTTAGGAGTGTAAAATGAAATCGTAGGCGTTAAGGACAGGCCTGCAACATCCACAGTGAAAAGTTATTATTATTTTTACTTGAATCCCAATTTCATTTGCCATTCAGTACTAATTGCTATTGTTTCTATGTGTTAAACAGTTTAACATTGGAGACCATTCTTCTCTCTTTACTGGGCCATATGAACTGGTGCACACTGTCGTAAATGCATACAAATATAAAAATTTTTATTTAATATACACACTTTTAAACTTCTGTGTGTGACCTTCTACTTGGATGTTGTGACCCACCTCTTGTCAGGCTGTACCCCATCCACAACAACTATAATAAGAGTGACCAGCGGGAATAGTTTGCACACATTTTGAACATCCACTGTCCCGCCCAGGCCTTTGATAAAAGTTTGGCTGATTCTAAGTCTTTGAACTCAGAGCTTTTATCCAAGTTACTGTATTGTCAATGAGTCAGTGACGCAATTTACAATGTGACCTCTTCTTTTCTTGATCCAAATGGCCCAAAAACTGAATGATGTGAATGTCTCCTTGTTTCCTCCAGTCCTCCAGTCACTCCGGTGTCCTGTGTTTGAACAGTGGCTCCTGGTCCTGGTCAAGTGTCTCCCTCTGAACCTCTCTACAGGGTTCTGAAGTTCACTCCGGCACCACGAGTGAAAACTATTTGGCTTCTCATAAGTTTGTGTAGTATCTTCTTGTGGTTTGAATGCATTTATTCACTATTGCCTTATAAAAAATACATACTTAATGTACCTACACATTAGGCCAGATGCCCTTCCAGCCATAACTTGCCTAACTGTTGACAAGCCTATTAGTGTGGGCAAACTCTACAAGCCCCTATACTCTATTTTACGAGTTTCAATAAGGATTAAGAAAAAAAAAAAGAAAAAAAACCCCAACCACCTTATTTTAATTATAATTCTTCCGTGTTATTTACAAACAGAAAATACATACATTTGGGTCAGAGTATATTTAATAAATCATTCTGAACTGAACACAGCACAATCTTAGATTTAGATAAGACATGTGTACCAGAGAAGCCATTAAAGGACAAACAAACAAAAACATTAAGAACTTCTATAAAAGGCAGCTTTGTAAATATAAATGTACCTATATTTACAATGAAGAACCTAAAATTGTGTTAAAATAGTGATGAAGATGTTGGACGAGTGTAAAAGTGTGTGTGCTGTAGACACTGTTCTAACCTGTAGTGACCTACAGTAAATATCTGTTTGCTATGATGATCCCTCTCCGTTTGATTCCTTTCCCTTGTGATTGTGTCTGAAGTGTTTAGGACTCGCTCTGTCTTTGGGACGTCCCGTGTTGCCCTGTGAACTATCATCAGCTCTGTTCCTGCTCAGCCCTGGGACGTCCGCGCTCAGAGTAGACCCCATCGTCTCGGGATACTGTGACCCTGCAGCTGTCCCCCTGCGTCTCTGCGACATTATACTCTCGTCTCTAGAGATCTGACATATGACTTGGCCGGGTGATGTCTACATGGAAATGAAAAAAAAAAGTCATATTGCGGATCATTCTAGGCCAACAAATAACACCAACAATAACACTTATCAAGATAAGCTGATGATAGACCCTTCGACAGAAAAGTTAGAGTCGTTTAATTTTCTTTAACTGTGTAGATTTAGTATTATCTGATTGCAGTTCCTCTTTTTACACCTATTTTCTAGACAAGGGGAATGTGGAAAATTAAAATGGATGGTTACCACTGGCAAAGCAGAACACTACACACATGGAGCAAATACAAATTCCGAACAGAAAGAGGATAGAAACCTGGGACTTTCTTGCTGACATGTTCTCAGGGCGCCCCCCTTGCCGTGCATATGTGTACTCCTTTGTCCCCATAATGGAACGAGCTGAAAAAAAAATGAATGAATGAGCCAAATATATATTTATGAATTAGCAGTACTCTTGAATGCCTCAGTTAATCTAAGAAGTGTGTGGTCTAATGACAAAAAGCACGAGAGCCAGGGCTGGCCCAGCCTATAAGCAGACTACGCAGCTGATTAGTCTGTTTATAATTTTTTTAAAAATTATAATAATCTTCTGCGTTTAATCTGTCATGGTTTGCACAATTTGGTTACTATGCAATTTGTTGGGATTGTTGCAAGAAAAAGACAAATCAGTGTTAAAATACAAAAAATATTAGATCATAACTTTCATCAAAGAACACCAAATAAATGTGTGTTTTGCACATATTTTGATTATTATATTTATATATTACATCACTTCTCCATCACTCTGATACAATGTCTGCTGTATTTCCAAAGTGGTCCAGGTTATGTGGCCACAGCCCATGATCACAGAATCACACATATCTCCTTGTGATTGTGGTTTAACATAAACCAATGAATCAACTGCTTGACATTTTTAACATGGGCTCCTCAACTTCCATTTCAAAACCCTTTCCCTTATTCAGATCCGTGTTGTGCTCTTGAGTTCCCTCGAGTGGAGCAGGTGGAGGAGGGATGTTCTGCAGTTTTATTTGAAAAATGTCCCAGCTCTCAGGAAGTAGGCCTTTGCTGAAAAGCACAGAAGCCAGGTAGGAGAAAGAAAAAGATGGCCGCCAGGGCACACAGCATGCAGATGGTTTTTAACTGGAGAGTACTGCACATAGACACCGTCCTCCCGAGTGCATCCTGGGAAATGTAGTGTCACAGGCAGGCCTATGGCTGGATCTCCACACAGAAGCCTTAAAGATATTCCCACGAGAAAGCCCATTATAGCTCCAAAACCATTTGTGATATTAAAGAAGAGGACACAGACTAACTGAGGGAAGATTATGTTGTAGGCAATTTCAGCACCAAGGAACCAAATCAGAAGGACACTGTCTTTGAGACTAGTGAGTAATGTCCCGATTACACCTACTCCCACCACAGAGACACGGATCACGATCTGGATCTCCCTCTCAGATGCCTGCAGAAATAAGTCATATCAATGTTGTATTAATATGCTTTGCATCTATGGAAGTTTAGTCTTCAAGTGGTGAAAAGTGTCTTATATTTTAAAATGTTTTATCAATTGGAAATTTTATATTGACAAATGTTGACAAAAGTCATAATTAGAATTAATATCAAATTATTAATGCTTACGTAGAAGTAAAAAGCATGTTTATATTAAAGTACTAGAATAACTGTTTATCACCCAATATCATATTTTGATTATGACTGTTGACTATAAGCAATAGTGTTTGATCAACATGAGACATTTTTCTCTTACTCTAGGTCTTATTACGGACTTATAAATGTTCGCTGTGAAGACAGAGGCAAGCAAGCATCAAAGAGTCTGCAGAGGACATCACAGCAGCAGCCACACAGCCGATCCCAATAATGGGGATGTAGGACGGGGTGAGGTGCTGCAGAGAGATGGGCAGGACTCGAGCAGCTTCTCCCCGTTCATATGGAGACGGAGAGCCATAAAACGTCTGGTTCCAGTCTGAAATTGAAATTCTGGGCAGTATAGAATGTACTCATGGCCATGATCACACAACATACATTATACAGTATTATGCATTTGCAGGATATATTACTGTAAATAATAAATAGACAAAGCCAGGACCTGTGGAGGCAGCAGCTGCCCCAAGCAGCATCGGGGGAATCCCAAATATAATGTACAGGACTGTAGCAAAAGGTGATCTTAGCCGTACGGGTGGAAGTGGCAGCCCTTGTCCTCTGATGTAAACTCTGGTATCCCAGAGACCCCAGGCCCTGCACACGTTACAAACAGATACGGGTCATGAACCTTTTTACAGCAGAATAACAGTTTTATGAATACAAAGGGTGACTCTAGGGTTGAAGCTGTTACTCACAACCCAAAGGTCACGGTTCATCCAAACTCAAGTACGTACTGTCATATTCTTGGCAAATCCACACACACCTATGAATGTAAAAATGTATTGCGTGTTTCATGATGGACGTCTGAGTGGCGCAGATTAGTAGCCTCACGTCTGTCAGTTTTGTTTTTTTTTTTCAGGGCAGATGTGGCCACAGAATTTTGAGAATGAATAATGACTATAACTGGGGTGTCTGTCAGAGTCGAATTAAACGCATCCATCTGAATGATCCACTGTGGACCTGCGGTCAGTGGCCCTCCACTTTAAATATGTTTCTATATGCAGCCCTCAGTGAAAAAGTTGGACATCCCTGGACTTAAGGGAAGACCTGTTGTCCTTGGGCGTATGCCGGTGGCGGTAAAATGGAGATTGCACGAAACATGCATGAATCACTCCAAATACACCTTCTTGTGAGTAAATGATAAGGGGAAACGAATATAACACAGTTAAAAGCTCTAAAAAGTCAATTTTGATAAATAGGTCTGCTTTAAGTGTAGATTCAGTAAATGTCCAAACAATGATCTCATGACAGCAAAATATATAGTATCTGCTCATATGCCCTTATTTACATATCTGTGAATATACTCACTGCACGTCTTAGAGAGTAAATGGAGAGAATGTAGAAAGCTGAAAATATTACCAATAATAAAAAGTCATCCAGGAGAATTCTTGCCCTTTTGGGATCTATATTTCCGATCCATGGAGCGTGTTGTGGAAAAAATTACAAATCTCCATGAAAAGTAGTCCATTTGTGAAGCTCGGTGAGTATTTGAAATACAGAAAAGAGGTTTGTCCTTTGTTACAGCAGATACAGACAGGACAGGGCCCAGGCCTGCCCTGGCCACAGACTGGCAGCCTTTCGGCGTCTCCCCCAGTCTGTCCCAACCCCAACTCCAACTCTCACTCCACCTCCAATCCCTGAGCATCTGAGCTCTGATTATTTTATACCAAAATGACAAAGCTACATACATTTCAAAGCAGAGTGACTTTTGTTTCACACTCATGAGATAATGGACTTTTACACTTAGATAGAACAACAACGAGTTTGCTGTGGGATGGAGACAGAGTCTTCACACATGTTAATGTCTAGTCTGGTCTGGCAGATTGACACAGATCAAATGCATTTAAAGACACAACATGAATATACTTAAATTTCCATCACAGAGCGTGTAGAGTGTTGTTCAGGAGAGTCTGGCTGATGTCCAAAGTGGCAGGACTGATCAAAACAAAGGGAACACAAATCCACTGCAGAAGCAGCACAGGTTAGTGTACACCAATCAAACACAGCAACATGAGCAGTGGCAGGTGAAGTGAGCTCCGCATTGTGGCATCTGTCATTAGTTGGAGATAAAGTGTCTCAGGTGTAGTGTTTATTTGTAGTTTGTTCAGGGTAAGGTGACCAGAGGCGGACATCTGTTTTTATCCATCTATCTGTATAGATCAGTGGTTCACAAACTGTGACAAAGGTGTTTGAGTCAAGTCCTGCTTTGTAGTCTATGGCCTATTGTCAAGTCCTCCTTAGTCCTTTCTATAGCTTAAACTGTACTAATACAACTACTGTATTAAACTGTATTCTAAACTAAGCAAACTCTTGCTTTTTCTTTCTTTCTCCCTCTCTGCCCTCTGTCCCTCTTCTATCTAGTTGTTTTTTTCCTTCTGATTCTCACTTTTCCCTTAATCACTAGGTTTTTAATGTCTCTTCAGTATTTCAACGGTAAACGTAAAAAATCAGCAATTTTGAATTAAAAAAAATAAATAAATTGTGAAGTTAAATAAAAAATAACTTTATTGTCAAATCACTGGATAAATATAACCATTTCATTTATTTTTTTCTCTGTGATAACAGGTGAGGCACGGCCTCACCTGCCTCACCTGACCGCACGTCACTGCTAATACAATAATAATACAAATACATTTGTGATAATTGTGGAAATTGTGGAAATGATGTTGGAGTGAATGTATGATGTAAGGGTATGTCTTGCTGGTCAGATGTACTTGAACATTAAGATTTTAAGAAATCTAAAGAAGAAATACAAAATGGATTTAAAGTTCCAGCTAAATTCAGGAGCTCTAATCTGAGCTTTGTTTTAACACAATCAAACCAAAGTCTCACTTGAACAGAGTTTCAGACAGAGCAGTGCCTCCATTTAACTTCACACCCTTAGGGAATGTTGATCAGCTTCAAATTATCAATAGTTTTGAGATGGTATTTAGAAACAACATTTCCATGGCTGTAGTTGACTGCTCAGTTTTAACATGTGTCTGTGCTTTAAGTGAGATCCAGGAGCAGGTTTTAGTGTCAGACTCATATTAACCACGTCACTGTGAACTGGCAGCACAGAAATACGTCACCGAGTCATTGGGTTCCACATTGGTGATCAGACATTCAGAGCTCCTGTCTGAATGTCTGTTCTCCTCATCACAAACCTTTTCTTAAAGTCTTTCTCAAAGCCAGGGTCACCACCAATATGGCTGTATACGATTAACTGCATCTGTCCATCGTGCAGCTGTTTGTACCAAAGCTTTACGCTCACTACCACTGTTGTGAAGGTGGCACTTGATCTGTACTTCAGTGGAGTCTTTAACTATCCTGGGATGAGATGGGACAAATGTTATAGCTGCCGCATCTCTAAGTAAAAACATAAAGATACATTTTAAAGTTCAAAAACTATTTCAAAACATATTATGAGCAAAAATAAACCTTACCTAAAAAGAAAGTGAGAACGAGTCCGACCACAGCAACAGGCAACTTAAGCTTATTTGACATTTTTAACAAATAACTAGATGACTTTTCCATGTCCTGTCTGAATGTGAAATAATGGAGTGAGCTTTTGATGTGCTGAGGGCTGAGGGAGTGGCCCACACTGTAAGAATCCAACTTGAAGTTGCTCAGGCAACTAGAGTTTTTGACCTACAAAAACAAAAAAATATAAATGGCCATACAAACACTACTTGAATGCATTCATGACCAGAAGTGGCCTCAGATAACATGTTTTGTTGACAAAATGAAAAAAAAAATGTTTTGATAATCAGAGCCAAAAAACCTTTACTGCGCATGCGCAAATGACCCGTTTTGGTGCTACGGGTTGTCCGCAGGAATTTTGCAGGGACAACTTCTATGACATCACACGAGGCCGAGGACTCTATACTTAACTTTAAGGCATGTATGTACCTTTTTATGCTTTAAAACTCATTATATATCGTTAAACGTTTCCGTTTATACTTATTTAATGAAGTTTACCAAAAACCAATTATTTGGGAAAGTTATATTGTGTTCCTAACTTTATTCTTACTAGTTAATGTCGTGTCTGATTGGTTGACGCTCCGTCAAACGCCAAAAGTTCAGTTTTTTTCAACTCTTTTTGTCTGATGCTTTGGACGCACGAACAGCGTGAACCCTCAAAACGCGTTTTTCAAACGTCAGCGCGCCGCGTTAGCGCCAGACCGGACAAGACGCTCTGACGTTTGTAAACTGCGGCAAAACGCAGAGCGGCCCAGACGCGCCTGCACTTTGCCCGTGAACTCGACGCCACTGACACTGTGAATGCGGAGGGTTTTCCCGCAGCACTATTCACGCTCTCCTGCTCTTTTTCTTCAGTCATTTCGTGTAAAATGTGAGTGCGTTCTCTGCGGAATGATAAACTAACCTGGATAGGGGTGTGTGCATTTCTCTAGAAATAAAATTAGTTGAGGAATTGATTTCAGTCATGATTAGATCATTTGGTTAATGATAATCATAATTGCAATTTTATAAAGAAAAATAAGTAATTTAAATCCAATTTATAAAAAACACTAAATCAAATAAACATTTTGGCTGTTTATGAAAATAAGCTTTCATAAATGTAATTTAATTGTTCACATAATAGAAGAATAGTAAAGACATGAGATGTGGGCCTGCTTCTGAACTTAAGATAACATTTATTGTAAGAGTTAGATTGAGATTTGGGACGGACTGGGTCTCATTTATCATTCATTTGTGTGTTTTGGGAGTCAAACATCATCCAGCATCGCCGAACCATTTCACTTGAAGGATTATCTATATTTGTCCGGGACACTGAGAGCAAACTGTTTTTGACCTGCCTGGTGAGTTAAAGTTCACACAAATTATGCCTTAATTAATTAAAAATATTTAAACATTCACTGAGTTGCTATAACTGATATTGAGAGATAGATGGATATTTATTTTGTAATCCTTTTGTTGTAACAGGACACAGATCCAGTTGAGAGGTCCACCAAAGGTGTGAAGGTGGGCCTTGCTGCTCTGGAAGACTCCACTGGACCTGTTACAGAATCCACTGTCCTCAACATTGGCCTTGTGTTGGAAAGAGGACATCATTCTCACTGACTGCCAGACCTTCCCACTGGCTTTGCCCACCTTTGTGGACTTCTTTTATGGACTAAATACAGAATTTCCAAGGAGCACAGGTACACATTTGACGCTATTCAACACATTTTCATGGAACTGACTCGTACCTGCTCCCAGCGAGTGAGAAGCTTAAAAACTAAGCTCTTACTTTAAAGTCCTGAAATGGAAATGTGTCTTGATTCAGTGAAAGTGAAATTCTACAAATTGCACTGGTTTGTTCGAAGAGTTTGTGAAATTTCCATTACAGTTTGGCAGATAAAAGTATTTTAGGGTTTTAGCTTGGACAGTGCAAGTTTATTAGTATATGCAAACATTTTAGACATTTATATTGTTCAAATATACAGTTTTTCATGTACAATAATTGGTACATTGTAAATAAAGTTTGTTACTTGAGCTGGTTATGTCTTTATTTGTACTAAATTACTAAAAACAATTGCAAATTAGAGAAAATGCATTGTGCCAACATTAGAAAATAAATTAGAGGAGCAAAAGAAAATGCATTATGATTATGATGGTAAAAATTTTGAGCTAATGCTAAAAAGTCACAGAAGCAAAATAAAATGCATTGTGCTCATGATGAGTAATAAGTTCTGCAAAAAGAAATAATGAATGAATGAATGAATGAATGAATGGTTTATTTTGGTAAATTTACAAAATTGGTAGAGTTTAAGATCCACAATCAAATAAATAACCAAAAAAGGAATAGGCAGAAGCTAAGGCTTATATTAGCCTATCCAATAATTTGTTCTAACAAATAAAAATAAGTCCAGGAAAACGTGAAAGATGAATTGTGTGAACAAAATAATTAAAGTTGGAGCAACTTAAATCCATAACTTAAAAAAGTTAGTTGGGCTTTTCAACTAAAAAAAAAAGTAAAGGCAACATGTTGCCTTAAGTTTTTGAGTTGAAATAGCCTTTTTTTTTTTTTTTTTTTTACAGTGTAAAGTGAAAACATTTTAAAACTTCACCATCTTCCCTTCTGTGAAATCAAATCTGTAATTGAATATTATTATGTCCTTATATGTCAGTGTTGGTTTTGTTGTTTAATCACAGACATATTCATCATAAGCATCGTCATATTTACCGTATTTGATCTTACCTTGCATCTCTAATGGATAATATCATTCTATCAGAATTCTTAAAATATAAAACATTTTATCAGATTTCTCAGCATATACATATTTTTCTTTCCTTCTTTTGTCTGTTTTCAGTACTTACATTTTTGTAATTAGACTTAAATTGATTACACATTTCTCAGTCAGTTGCTGAGAGGCAAAATGTCTTTAACTCAACCTTTTGCACATTTCACTGATGAACACACCTGAGTGAGGATTTGCATAGTCAGATATGTGGTCATGGTCTAAATATTTTTCATAAAATTGTGATGTGTTTTTGATGTGTTCCAAGTGTCATTACATTGTTCATTTGGATTATAAGAGGGAGATGGTGAACTCGGCTCATACAGTGCAGTTAGAACTCATGTATGTTTGTGTGAGAGATTTTGAGCTGGGACTGGTCTTATCCTGTGTCGCTGTGCTCTGGCAGCGCAGAAATACGTCGCAGAATCAGGGAGTTTTACATTGAAGATGCTCAGAGCTCCCGTCTGCCTGTCTGCTCTCTTCATACCAAATTTCTTATCAAAATCCTCTTCAAACTCCGGAGAGAAGCCGATGTAGTTGTAAACGATTAACTTCAACTCTCCGTTCTGGAGTTGTTTGTACCAAAGTATGATTTCCATATTATTATCATCGTGGTGACAGTTTATTTCAACGTCTGTGGCTTGGTTCACTATCTTTGGTGAGGATGGATCAAAAATGATAGCATCTGTAAATATACATACATAAAAACATTACAGAAATAAAACGTAGCTAAGTCACTCAATACATTTTGTAAATAGTATTTTTTTTAAAACATCCGGCCTACATGAAAAAACATGTAGAAAAAACAAATGTGGAAACATTCTCCAACTTCTCCTTTTCACTACTGAGACACAAATCTGTTCAAAGGAGAAATCTTAACGCACGTCTGACCACTGCAGCCAGCAAGTACTGCATACAATTTAAACATTTTATAGACAAAGAAAACAAATATAAAGCTACATTTTAAGAACAATTGTAGTAGCAGAAGTGATACTTGCCTTAGAAGAAGCATTTTGTTGCAGAGGGTGTTGCATTACAGTCAAGCTCGTAATTATACTGTCAATACAGCTGTTTGCCTAGCGCATAAACATAATAATAATCATTCAAGTTTTTGTAGTTGTTGCTTAATCAAACCATTTTTGAAACCGTCTCTTGTGTTTGGTCAGGGTCAGCTGGTGGTCTAATTAGTTTTGTCTTCCACAGTCAATGAAATACAATAGTACAGAAACTATTTTAATAAATGAATGGTATTGCATTTCCATAAAAGTGATATTATTAAGGATTGTGCAGTTTTAAGGTTTTATTCCAAGTTTTAGGTACTATTTTATAGATGTAAACATTTAAATATTGATCATGTTGTTATATAAAAGAGGGGTGTGCATGCAGTATTAGATGAGCAGTGTTTGATGCTTAGACATTGAGATGTTGCCACAGTATCTTGTATGCTGTGTGCAGTAGGTTTTTGGCTGGGAGTGGCTCTACAGTGCCTCACCTCAGAACCTGACCACACGTCACTGGTCCAAGTAGTGTATAAATGAACATGTGTACTAACATGTCCTGTTATGTTCTTGTAAACAGTTTTCTTTGGAGATTGTAACTTTTACTTTTAAATGAATTGTAAGATGTGGAGACTTGGGTTTGTTCACTAACTTATCGGCTGGTGGGACACTCCCTACTTCTCCTGTGTATATTATGTTAATATGACACAACATTGTACTTGCTTCTTTACAGTGTATGGGTTTGAAAAAAGCCTGTTTTTACAGATGGAAATAAGGACTTAAAGTGCATTTCTATAGGTTTGTGTATTTGTCCTATAGAAGGAGTGTGCGCTTGCAATTAACACCTTCCTCTCAGTCCCATAAAATGGTTTTTGATTGGCAGGCGGCCCGCTGGATGTACAGCAGCAGCAAAAGATGAGAGTCCACAGTCAAATGTAAGACATGTTCCTGTATTTGTGCTGGAGCTGAAGACAGAGGACAGAGACAGGCCAGGAAGACTTCAGTCCAGCAACACTTGTGACACAAGTTTATTATTGAACCTGTTTGATCATCAAAGAGGTCTTATTTTATCTACAGTATGTCCATAAATGTGTTCCAAGGTGAGGCTGGAGTCGGTGTGGATCCAACACGGTCTGGTGAGCAAGAGCAATGCAAAAGTCATATTTTTGTTGTTTTCCACTACAGTCACTTCACTTTTCACAGAGGGTCTCTGATGGAGCTGTCCGTGGTATCTTCTTCACAGTGCAGTGAAGACGATACAGAGGGACCCTGTGACTAGAGGGGTTATTGCACTTTTAGAATACATATGGAGCACTGTAGTTTAATACCAAACTCAAATGAAATATGTTGTAATTTTCTACATGATTGAATAGACTTCCAAGTCCAGTTTCCACATCCCTTTTCTGGTCTGTGTCTGCCGGAGAAGAAACATATCCACAGCCATCACCATCTCTGCTATGTCTTCTACAAGTCCAACCACTTTTCTCGCTCTGGCTCCAGTCAGATCTAGAAGATCCACAGACCTCTGTAAGTCATTCTCTGTATATACATGTTAAACCTGTATCTGTAAATGAGAAGAGAACATTACACCAAAGTTATATCTCACCAAATGTGTTTTATGATCCAAAAACATTCCTGAAGTGTGACCTGTCAGATGTCCTGGCCCACCTGAGAGGAAGAGGTGAACAAGCCCTGGTCCAAATAGAGACTTGAGCCAACACAAGTGAGAGGGCGTTCAGTGTGTGTGAGCTGCTGTTCCTCTCAAGTACAGTCTAATCACACAGTTCCTTGGGCTCACCCACATCCCAGCCTCTCACCAGCTGCAGTATTTAACCCTGGGCTTTTCTCCACTTCTCTACCAGATCGTCAGTACAGCAGTGAGAAAACTCTAAGCTCTTTACATTTAAACTCAGTTTTGAATGATTTGCTTACTGTGTTTTTTCTGTGACCCTCAGGTGTCTGTGCCTCCCAACCTTCTCTAACGCCAGGACCTACCCGCTCCAACAGCAGTATAACACAAAGGCTC
This sequence comes from Periophthalmus modestus, assembly GCA_019594935.1. Taxonomy (NCBI): domain Eukaryota; kingdom Metazoa; phylum Chordata; class Actinopteri; order Gobiiformes; family Gobiidae; genus Periophthalmus; species Periophthalmus modestus. Next base: position 29,833,092 of record JAIEZT010000124.1, on the reverse strand, counting down.
TCGATGCTCCCCCTGCTCATCCGGATTACCCTCTGTAGTTATGCCTCCTCAAAGCTCCTCCCAGCCTCAACCTTTGCAGTTTGTTCCACTGACTGAAGAACCCAGGCAGGTGGGTCGGACCCACCTAACTCCTGGTGACTACTCTCAAGCCTCCAGACCTGACTTTGGATCCAGCTGACTACCATGTTTTTGCGAGGAAAGGCACTTTCTCTCCCACGTCTTCGGCCCTACAACCATTGAACTTCTTCTTGGAGCCTCCCTTCCTGAGTTTCTGATGGAGCTGTCCATGGTATCGTCTTCACAGTGCAGTGAACCACCCCCAGAGGGCGCCCTGATGCTGACATTAGAACATGACTCAACACAGTGAGGAGGTATTCTGTCTCTGGAGAAATAATATAGATTGTTTTGTTGGTTTATTGCACTTTTAGGATGCATATGGAGGACTGTAGTTTAATACCAAACTCAAATCTAAAATGTTATAATTCTCTACATGATTGATTAGACTTCCAAGTCCAGTTTTCACAGTCCAGTTTTAAACTCGGTTGTGAATGATTTGCTTACCTTGTTTTTTTTTTTTTGCGACCCTCAGATGTCTGTGCGGACTCGATCAGTCTGATCTGATTTCATTGATATGTTCAGCTGTGTGTCATCAGCATAGCAGTGGAAATTAATGCCATGTTTTCTGATTATTTAACCTAACGGCAACATATAAAGTGTGAACAGGATTGGACCAAGTACAGAGCCCTGTGGCACACCGTAGGCTACCTTAGAACATGGTGAGGAGCTCTGATTTACATTAACAAACTGGTACCAATCAGATAAGTAGGATTTAAACCAGCTGAGGGCTGCCCCTCTGACACCTATGTCACATTTTAACCTCTGTAGTAGAATATTGTGGTCGATGGTGTCAAACGCTGCACTGAGATCCAACAGAATCAGGACTGAGACCAGTCCATTGTCAGGAACTAATAGCAAGTAATTTGTGACTTTAAGTAGGGCAGTTTCTGTGCTGTGGTGAGCTCTGAATCCCGGTTGAAAAACGTCAAATAAATGATTAGCCTGTAGGTGGGGACAGAGCTGCTTATCTGGGCTATAATTCCATAGAAGCTACTTTTGACATTACTCTTTGTCTTAAAATTGTCTCTTTTTCTGTTTTCATGGCGACTGGTTTGGAGGGGTCAGCGGTCGTCCTGTGATCTGATGAAGCTGAGGAGACGAACCATCTCCAGAAGATGAAGATGAAGAACAAGATGGAGCTAATCAGAAAAACACCCTGAAAGAATATCCAGAAATCTGTCAATGAATAAAAGAAGGGTGATTTGGAATTCTTATGTGTTTTTTTAAAGGATTATACAAATGTAAATATTTTTTGTACGGTTTACTTAAAAGGGCATTATGTTACTTTTGTGCTTGTCTATTGGAAAGCTACACAGTATAGCTTCATTTATAATATCTAACATTATAAATTATGGTGTTTTTAAAGTGCTCAAAAACTGTGTGAAAAACGTGCATTCTTACAGTGAGCAGGGTTACCTCTCCACAGATGTGACTTGTAACTTGGCCTGGCAGTGTGGACTCTATGGAGATAGGTAGGTTTACTGCAACACTGGGAGCATAACGTGTCTAAAGAAACAAGCAGGTGGCTCACCCTTTACCAAAAATTTGAATTTGATTTTCTTAATTGCTCTGACCACAGAGGATGTTGCATTAGTTTGAAACCATGAATATGAAAACTACTGGTTTAAAAATAAGTAGAGTAAAGATTGGAGACTGGTATAAATGTTGTTTTTCCCAGATCTTAGGGTTCACAGCCTGTTTTTTCAGTCCCATAGCACCAGCCACATTTTTTTTTTAAATCAAGATATGTTTATTTAGTTTGTTTTTAAATTATCAAATACAATCAAAAAACAAATAAAACAAGAACTAATAATACAGAAACAATACAAATATAAATTAAGAAAACAAAAAACAAAGTGTAAAACAAAACCCACAGAAAAAATAAGAAACCCACCCACCCTGTCACCGCACAAGTAAAATACTTATACCAGGTGCTGTATTCGTTCACATGCTACTATACTGCAGCCTATTCTTTTTTTAAAGAGCTGGGTACAGCTGTAAGAAACGGCCCCAAGTCTTCTCAAATGCGTTGATATTTTGATTGAATGAAAGTCTAATTTTTTCTAGCTTCAGACAGGACATAACATCCTGTAACCACTGTGAGTGTGAAGGAGGGTTAGCATCCTTCCACCTGAATAGAATAGCTCGGCGTGCCATAAGTAATGCAAAGGCCAAAGAATATTTTTTTGTCGCACTAAAATATACATGACCCTCCAAAACACCAAAAAGGGCCAATACAGGGTTTGGTTCCACCCTAATATTGAATATCTGGGACAGAGTGTTAAAAATGTTCCTCCAATAGGTTTGCAGGTGTGAGCATGACCAAAACATATGGCCAAGAGAGGCTTCAGTCAGGCCACATCGAATGCACAATGGGCTAACTTCAGGGTACATGGAAGACAGCCTGGCCCTTGAAATATGCGCTCTGTGTACAGCACCAGCCACATTTTAACTCAGAATCAGAAAAATATGTATTGCCATTGTCAGTGAACAAAACTCAGAAGGAAGAGCTTCTGTGTTTTGCTGCAGAAAGTCCTCCAAAGCCTGTGTGACTGTGGGCTCCAGTCACACCCGACTACACTGTACTGGAGGCGTATCTTTTATCATTCAGCCGTGAGAGAGCTCCCTCCAGTGGACAGTACCTGTACCAGCCCCTTTGCTGCAGGGTGGAGTGGATCAGAGGCTAACACAAAGACTACCCCACAGAGACAGGCCACGGTTTTGTGATGACAGGTATTTTGGCCTCACAAAGCTCTACAAATATAACGATCTTCTTTTTCTAGAGTTTTAGGTTTGGCACAATTCAAACGTGTACTAGCTTACAATGTTCCATTGTTAAAAGTATAAGATGACTAGTTTTTTTTAAATATTTGACTAACCAGAATCGTTCTTAAATGTCAGGTTACTGGTGGAGTTTGGTGGTGTCATAGTTTGAAAATACATAATTACAGTAGTCTGGGTAGTCGGCTAAAGCACAGGCTGTGTTCAAAGTGTTCCTCTGAACCTGAAGTGACAGTATTGAAGTAGTCCTCTCTGTGTGGGACAGCCATGCTTTTGCTCTCCTGTTGTGTCCAGGGATGGCAGGCCAAAGGCTTTGGAGAAGATGAGTGAGTTCTGTGAAGACAATGAGACGAGATGTTCACACAGCTGTGGGACCACAGCAGCCAAAGAGAACATGCTTTCAAACATCTTTTAATAATATGTTTTTAAAATCACACAGTCTTGACATTTATTTGTGTTTTTATGTCGGCTTAAACAGTGGATTGAGCCAGAAGTGCGCCCATGACCGCTTCCTCTGTGGAACACAGTGGCTGGCAGGTTAGCTAAATCCATTTATATAAAAACTCTATGTATGTGTCTTCCCTCAGTCGTTTAAGTATGATCCATAGTAAAAGAAAAATTCTAAAGAATTTTTGTTACTACACGGTCTATGCACACAATACATAAACCTTGGCATTTCAGACTGATTTATCTGCTGGGTTATACCAAGAAAGTTTGTGCAAGACAGGTACACTCCTCTACTGAAGTTTTAGGAAAGCTGAAGTTTGTTTAGATTGTCCAAACCACAGGACACATAATAGTACATTATTATACCTTTCAAACATAAAACAATCACTTACACATATGAGATATTTGTACAGTTTCACACATGAGTGAAAACATTTATGTTCTGATTACAACTGCCATTCATAAGGGGCGACAGTGGCTCAGTGGTTAGAGTATTGGTCTCCCAACCTGAAGGTCGGCGGATCGAGTCCAGCTCGGACCAAGTTCTGTCGTTGTGTCCTTAGGCAAGACACTTCACCCACATTGCCTAGTATGAAAGTGGTGTGTGTGCGAATGATCGGTGGTGGTCGGAGGGGCCGATGGCGCAAACTGGCAGCCTCGCTTCCGTCAGTCTACCCCAGGGCAGCTGTGGCTACAATAGTAGCTTACCATCACCAATTGTGGAGTGAACGAATAATGACTTCAGTGTAGCGCTTTGAGAGGCTTTGATAAAGCGCATTACAAATGTAAGGCATTATTATTATTATTATTATAAGGGGTTGATTTTCTAAAAAAAACACAGAAATGACCCATGTCCCTGCTCTGATTTACAGTCTGGGGTTGATGAGCAGATGTCACATTTGAACTGTGAGCTTAGTTACAGGTCGGGCGATGTAAGAGCTGCACACTCCACAGTAGTGATGGTGTTCAGATTTTACAACAGTCTTGATAAGTTTTTTTCAGCATGTATTTGCTACGTGGGCTGAGCCGTGGATCTTGGCTAAATAATCGTAGGAGCTTCAGTAAATCCTCCATCAGTGCCCCAGTAACACTGTGCTTCAGAGAGAAAGCCAGGTTCAGCCAAGAAGCATCTGGTGCAGGTCCTCCCCCCCATACCCCCTCTCTCCCTCTCTCTTGCCCTGATACTCTCCCTCTCTCCCTCTCTCTAAGATGTGGATCTATCGTGATAAGTTGGGGGTGCTGGGATACAGCAGCTGGTAGCTCAGGAAAGACAAGCAGGAACAACCCGCTGTCTGTAACTTCATTCATCTGATCAGAAAAACTTCTTTCAACTCTTCCTGGTCTGCAATCTCTTTCTTCACTATTACATTTATAGCACAATTCATACTCAAAGTAATTCAAAGTGCTTTACAGAATAAGAAAGACGTTAAAATCTCAATACAAACAAATTAAAAAACATGAATAATTATCCTAAAATTATCATTAAAAGAGAAGAGTGCAGAATAAAAACCAGTCATATGTACAGCTAAACATAACTGTTTTGAGCCTGGATTTAAACACTGTCAAAGTAGAAGACTGTTCCATTCTTTAGCTGCATAAAACTGAAACACTGATTCCTCATTTTTAGTCCTGACTCTGGGACCAGCAGGAGGCTGGTCCCTGAAGTCCTCAGAGTGTGAGATGGTTCATGTGGCTCTAACATGTGGGAGATGTTCTTTGGTGCTGGTCCATGGAGAGACTTGTTCACACAGAGCTGCTTTAAAGTGTCTGAGCCACAGGAGCCACAGACCTGAGCACAGGACACACGTGTGAAGTACTTCCTGGTTCTCGTCAGAACCCGAGCAGCAGTGTTCTGGATGTACTGCAGCTGTTTTAAAGCTCCTTTGGAGAGGCCAGGGAGCAGGCCGTTACAGTAGTCTAACCTACTGGAGACAAATGTATGAATAAGTCTCTCCAGGTCTGATTTAGACAGCCTGGTTTGCAATGTTTTAAATGACAATTCAAAATGAAATATTATATCTTTTGAATGGTCCAAAGTCCTCAACATGTCACCTATAAGCAGGATTCTGAAGCCAGTGAATTGCACATGAACTGGCTGACAGATGGGTTAAATGCAGAAAAAAATCCCTATTGATGGGTTTCACAATTTGTTTCTGATTTGAAGGACTGTCTGAGGACCTTTAAAATGTATAATTTAAACTAAGTCATTGGATAATCCATGTGTAGTACATGTATTACCAAAATAATTGCACCTTTTATGTCTGTATCACCTGTAGCAGCAGTGTTAATAAATATAAAACAAGGCTGTGAAGGTATTACAGTACGTCATTCAAGATTTTGTTCATGTTTTTCTCTCTAGATCGGTCAGGGGGGTCGAGATGAGCTTCCTCCTTTTGAAACCTGCACAGACTCAGAGCGTGGACCCTTAGTCCCTGTGCCTCTGGGGATCAGACCTGTGCTCAGCCGCTACCGCACAGAGGTACCACTGATGCTAAATCTGTTTACTGTCTCTGTTAAGAAATGTGCATTTAGTTTAGTTTAGTTTTAGTCGTAGAATTTTGTCAAGATTTAGCTTTAGCTTTAGCTTTTTTTGACAGTCTAGTTAAAGTCATGCTAATTTAGTTCAAGAATCAAATTAAAGTCTAACTTGAGTGACAGCCTCAGACAGAGCAGTGCCTAGAGTTAGCATCACACCCTCAGGGAATGTTGCAGAGTATCAACAGATGAAAATATATGCAATTATAGTCATAGTATTAGTCACAGTGATCACTATTTACTTAAATTTTAGCAGAAATATGACATATATATGAGTTATTTGATCAGACTGTTCAAACATAAGTGTCTTTTTGGACTACATGGACGGCTCTTGTTTGCTGCAGGTCTTATTCTGGGGCCTGAGGGACTTGAAGAGGATAAACCTGGCTCAGGTGGATGGTCCCCGTGTGAACATGGAGTGTGCGGGACGAGGGGTGCAGTCGACGCTCATTCAAAACTATAAGAAAAACCCAAACTTCAGCACTCTGGTCAAATGGCTCGAGGTGGTAAGTGCAAATATAGAACTCTAAAGGCCATCGTGACTTTAAAGATGCTGCATGTGCTTTTTACTGTCTGAAAAATATGAAAAACCGAAGTAGTTCATTTTAAGTTTGCAGATGTTCAAAGTTATCCCACACTTTCCTGATGCACTCCTAGCTTCATAATTATTCACCATGATGAGTTTGTAAGTGCTGTTCACAGCTTTCAGAGGCCAGTGCAAAGTTTTTTTTGCCACTAACACTAACAACAACTAGCATGTTAACAGAGCACCAGCACTACTTGCTGGTTGGAGTAGGATAAAAGGCCTCTGTAATAAGATGCAGACAGTGCACAGGGGTCTCATTTTATGATATATCTGTACTGAAGACAAATTCTACTTAATTAAATGAAAACAAATGGGTACAAGCACTTAAACTATGATTAAAATATGAGTTACAAATTCCCTTTTTAATAATTAAAAAAAAAATTGCACATCACTGATCCCCTGCCTAACAAAATGGCGACCGACGTTATCCACTTGAAGACCAGCTTGGACTCCGGGCGTCACGAGCACACAGCAGAACCTCTGCGATTGGCAGTGGCTCATCAAGGGATCCGGGTTCATTGTAATATTTACAGCATTTTAATATAAAGGCCCTGTACATGTTCACAAAGTGCACATTAGCATGCTAGTTGTTATTAGCTTTATCGTAGCATAGCTTTATTTTATGAGCTTTATTTTATTGCAAAACTCAACCCTGGACTCTGGCAATTGTGAAAAGTGCTTACAAACTCATCATGATGAATGCTCTGAATGCATAAGATCAGTGAGGAGTAATTTTAAACCACTGTAAAGTGGTTAACTAGTTAAATATTGCAGAAGACGTAGATGCCAGCTAACTGCTGTTTATGCAGCATTAAGGCTGGGGCACGTGAAGCACACATACCTGCAGAGCAGGACAATAGCTGGTAGCATTAGCTGTGTACTGATTCAGTCTTCCCTAGCTGCCCTCTGAAGTGACAGTCTCCAAGCTCCAGTCCCACCTCCAGCCCGGGGGTCTCAGGAGGAGAGGGGATAAGTGTGACCTGTACATGAGCAGGAAGCCCCAGAGTCTGCAAGAGGTCCACAGACTGCTGCACTGAGGCCCTAAACCGGACCACGGGCTGCCACTGGAGCCACATACTGAGGAGGCCCTCAGCAGAGCCCCCAGAGCCAGGGAGGGGGGTCTGTGAAGCAACACAAGGTGGACGGATGCTGGCGTTATTCAAAAATACATATGCCGGGGGTCACCCAGACAATTTTGTGTTTTCCATGAAATGTCACACTTTTATTTACCACATGAGTTGTGAAATGAATAGAAAATATAGTCAAGACATTGACAAGGTTTGAAATGATGATATTTATTTTAAATATTTTCTTTTCTTTCAAACTTTGCTTTAGTCAAAGAATCCTCCATTTGCAGCAATTACAGCATTGCAGATCTTTGTCATTCTGGCTGTTAATTTGTTGAAGTAATGAGGAGAAATTTCACCCCACACGTTTAGGAGCCCCTCCCACAAGTTGGATTGGCTGGATGGGCACTTCCTGTGTACCATACGGTCAAGCTGCTCCCACCACAGCTCAATGGGGTTTAGATCTGGTGACTGCGCCGGACACTCCATTACAGACAGAATACCAGCCTCCTGCTTCTTAACTAATGAATTCTTGCACAATTTGGAGGTTTGCTTTGGGTCATTGTCCTGTTGTAGGGTGGAGGTCAGTATCCCGGAGTCGCCTCTTCACTGTAGATGTTGACAATGGCGACAATCTAAGAACAAGAACAGACTGTCGAGTTTCACGTGAAAGTTCTCTTTTTCTGGCCATTTTGACCTTTTAATCAGCCCCACAAATGTGATGCTCCACATACTACTGATGCTATTTTATAGCTTCTATAACCAGCTAAACTGTGCTAACATGATGCACAAGGGTCAATTAGCCTCTGACACAATGAGCAGACACATTGTACCATTAGAACACTGGAGTGATAGTTGCTGGAAATGGGCCTCTATACACCTATGTAGATATTGCACCAAAAAAACAGACTTTCGCAGCTAGAAAAGTCATTTACCACATTAACAATGTATAGAGTGTATTTCTGATTACTTTAAAGTTATATTCATTGAAAAAACTGCTTTTCTTTCGAAAATAAAGAGATTTCTAAGTGACCCCAAACTTTTGAATGGCAGTGTACATATGTGTGTGTATATATATATATATATGTTAGTGTGTGTGTGTGTATATATTATGTGTGTGTATGTGTATATATATATATATATATATATATATATATATATATATATATATATATATATACTATATATATATACATACACTACAGATTAATGCTACATCTGAGTGTGTAGCATAAAGTACAGCAGCTGAAAAAAATCCTTCAACATGTTTATACTGAGTCTGTGTATCATCCAGTCATGATTAGTCATTTATTTTCACAAATAAGTTTATATCAATCCAAAAACTATAACATATATGCTCTAACATTGGCCTCATTGTTGACAGCAGAGGATTAAGCCAAAAATGAAGCTACTCCCTGACTCTCTGATCAGACAGACAGAATATTCAAAGGCTCAAGGTTCATTAAAACACAGGTAGGTCGACTGATATTTTCACTCTGAGCAACAGCACAAAGCTCCAACTTATTGACTTTGGGCTGACCACGTGACTAAAGCAAATACATGATGTTCATGGATCTATTAAAATAACAGGACACTTTATTTCAAGAGGGCACCTCACATCATGTGAAGAGACTTTTAGTTTTGTAGTGAAACTGGACTGTGGGTGTCTAAAATCACTGCTTTATGTGTTGTTTTTGTGTTTACCTTTTATTTTTCAAAATCAACCAGATAGACCCCCAATACAGAACAGTAATGGATATTCTTTAGTCTATATCAATAATAATGTCCAGTTGCAGATGTGAGCTTAACTTCCCTCTACTGCAGTACCACGGGCGACCAGTGCGCGGCAGCAACACGCCGCACGGCCACAGCGAGGAGCGCCGGAAGAAGCTTTATTACCGTGAGAACAAGACAGGAAGGAAAAGTGACAGAAAACAGAAAAAGTGACAGAAAACAGAAAAAGTGACAAAATCAAACGGTTTGTAAAATGTCTAAAGGCCAAAGGCTGAGAGCTTTGGTGGAGGAGCGGCTGACTGCGGCTGCTGAAGACATATTTGTGCTGTTTGAAAGAGTCATAGCCGAGTATGAGGAGGAACTGTGTCGGTCAAAACAGGAGAACGAGAAGAACCAACGGCTCCTGGACTCGGCTCTGAGGCCGGGCGTCGTGCTGACCAGAGCCGGTAGGTCTGACGGGGCGACAGTGGCTCAGTGATTAGAGTGTTGATTCACCCAACCCGAAGGTTGTAGGATCGAGTCCAGATCGGACCAAGTGCTCTAAGTCAAGACACTTCACGCACATTGCTAAATATCAAAGTGGTGTGTGCGTGAATGATTGGCGGTGGTCGGAGGGACCGGTGGCCCCAGAGCTGCTTACCATCATCACCATGGAGGGAAAGAGTAATGACTGAGAGGCTCTGACAAGAGTATAAGGCATTATTATTATTATTATTATTATTATTGATATATCCAAGCTAGCTTAAAGCATCTCTGTTAAATGAGGAGGAAAAAGCAAATGATTGAAACTTCACGCCGTGTCTATACGGACACAACTTGTACAACTGTACAGCTCAAGATCAAAAAGTTGGCGTTACTGTCCAAATGTGCCGTACGTCCATAGACACGTATTAGCAACAACAATACAAGTCTAAAAGAGCCGTGCAACATATAACGATCACCTTATAGTATGTCAATACTTTTGAATGAACGCTAAGGTTTAATGTGTCCTACCACAACTCTGCAGATGACTCTCAGATCTATGTCTCACTGCAGCAGGTGAATATGGACCAGTGGATTCACTCTGACACTGCATCCAACAGATCAGTGTGTGGATGCAAAACAACTTTCTCCAGCTAAACTCAGACAAGACTGAAGTCATAGTCTTTGGTCCACAGGAACATAGAGAAAGTGTCAGCAGTCACCTCCCGTCTCTCTCTCTAAAACCTTCAAACTTGAACTTTAACAGCCACTATAAATCAATATCATCTGTAGCTTTTTACCACCTAAAAATATTGCAAAAATCAAAGGTTTACTGTCAAAAACAGACTTAAAGAGATTTATCCATGCATTTGTCTCCAGTGGGTTAGACTACTGTAACAGCCTGTTCACTGGCCTCTCTAAACGAGCATTAAGACAGAACAGTACATCCAGAACACTGCTGCTCAGGTCCTGACTAGAACCAGGAAGTACTTCACACATGTGTCCTGTGCTCAGGTCTCTGGCTCCTGTGGCTCAGAGAATAGACTTTAAAGCAGCTCTGCTTGTGAACAAGTCTCTCCATGGACCAGCACCAAAGAACATCTCCCACATGTTAGTGCCACATGAACCATGTCACCCTCTGAGGACTTCAGGGACCAGCCTCCTGCTGGTCCCAGAGTCAGGACTAAACATGTAACAATCTTCCTGAAGATGTGAGACAGGTCTCTACTTTGACAATGTTTAAATCCAGGCTCAAAACAGTTCTGTTTAGCTGTACATATGACTGAAAGGTTTTTATTCTGCACTTTTCTCCTTTAATGTTTATTTTATGATGATTATTTGTGATTATTTATGTTTTGATTTGTTGTATTGTGATTTCAATGTCTTTCTTATTTTGTAAAGCACTTTAAACTACCTTTTACTGTACAAATAAACTTTCCTTTCCTATTTAACATCTTCAAATCTCCATTGGTTTAACATTAGGGGAAGTGAACATTCTGTGTGACGACACAATCCTGATCTCAAAAAGTTTGTGTTTGGACTAAATGGACAACATCATGGACAAATAATATGTATGTTTGTATAAGTGTAAGTAGTTGTCATCTTTGTTTGTGCATTGTCTCCTGCAGGTGTCCACATGTCCTCTGTGAGTCCTCGTCTCGCTCTGAAACAAGAAATCCCAGAGACTCCACAGATTAAAGAGGAGCCAGAAGAACAGCTCGTCAAACAGGGAGAAGAGGAGCTGCAAGTGTGAGTCCCATCACTTTCAACACAATTTATTATAAATTATGATCAGATTAGAAATACGTCTTAATTCAGGGGCATTTAAGAATAGCCAGAAGTATAAAGTGCTGATTTAATCCCATGTACAGGGTTAGCAGGTTTTTATACATAAGAATACTTTATGCAGACATAGACGCTGACTTTTTCTTCAGGTCTGTCCCTGAGTCCAATGATGGCTGTGTGAAGACAGAAGAGTCCTCATTGCTTCAACGAAAAGAAACTGATCACAGAGAGGACACACAGGGAGAGGACATCAGCTCAGAGACACATGTCCACAGAGAGGACACACAGGGTGAAGACATCAGCTCAGAGACACAGGTCCACAGAGAGGACACACAGGGTGAATACATCAGGTCACAGACACATGTCCACCCCGAGACTGAGGGAGACATGGAGCACTCTTCTGACACTGACAGTAATGAAGACTGGAGTGCTCCAATCAGCTTTTCAGCTGCACAGATGGAGACAGAGGCAGATGTAGACCGCTACAACCAAGTCCAGATCAGAGCCAAAAGCACCACTGCACCAAACTCATGTCTATCCCCTAAATACAAGTCTGCACCAGAGACTAGAGCCACTGTGGACAATGGGGACGTGTCAGGAACAGCCGAAAGAGCTGCAGGGAAGAAACACCAGTGCTCTGTTACTAAAAAGAGGTTTGGCTTAAAACACAATTTAATAAAACACTTTAGAGTTCACACAGGGGAGAAACCTTACAGGTGTTCCGTTTGTAAGAAAGCATTTACTCAAAAGGGTAATCTCATAAAACACATGAGAATACACACAGGAGAGAAACTTTACAGCTGTTCTGACTGTAAGAAAGCATTTACTCAAAAGGGTACTCTCACAAAACACATGAGAACACACACGGGAGAGAAACCTTACAGCTGTTCTGTCTGTAAGAAAGAATTTACTCTAAAGGTTACTCTCACACGTCATGTGAGAACACACACAGGAGACAAGCCTTACAGCTGTTCTGTCTGTGAGAAAGCATTTACTGAAAAGGGTACTCTCACACGACACACGAAAACACACACAGGAGACAGGCCTTACACTTGTTCTGTCTGTGAGAAAGCATTTTCTCTAACGAGTCATCTCACACAACATATGAGAACACACAAAGGAGACAAGCCTTACAGCTGTTCTGTCTGTGAGAAAGCATTTACTGAAAAGAGTACACTCACAAATCACATGAGAACACACACAGGAGAGAAACCTTACAGCTGTTCTGTCTGTGAGAAAGCATTCACTGTAAAGAGTACTCTCACAAATCACATGAGAACACACACAAGAGACAAACCTTACAGCTGTTCTGTCTGTGAGAAAGCATTTACTGAAAAGAGTAATCTCACAAAACACATGAGAACACACACAGGAGACAAGCCTTACAGCTGTTCTGTCTGTAATAAACGATTTGCTGTGAGCAGCAATTTGAAAAGTCATATGAGAAGTCACACAGGAGAGAAATAGCTTGAACAAAGCGTGACAGAAGGTTTTGGGCTGTGTTTATGTTTTACAACAAGAGCCAGTTGTTTTAAATGAAGATGAAGTTCTTTTACAGAATGTATTGTTAAGACTGAAAAATAAACATTTGTGCTTAATTTCTGAGTAATTACTGAGCCTGCCCACTTTAAACTAAAGCAACATCTTCTGTTTGCACAAATAAACTTAGGCAATATTGTTATATTTGTGGTGCCATGGTTGACCAGCTACTACATTTCTACTGTGAAATGTATACAGTTTACATCCATTATATTCTCTCTTTCTCTCTCCTTCACCCTCTCTCTCTCTCTCTTTCTCCCCCTCTCCCTCTCTCATGGCACACACTCAAATACCTGCATGAAACTTTGCCCCTCTCTTAAAAAGGAGGCTCACTCACTCGCTGTAGATGAAAGCAGCGACACATCTGACACTGCTCTGTTATCAGTCTTTATCTGTGGAGTGGACTCTAAACTTTCCATTACGGAGGAACTTTTAGGATTAAAATCCATGCATGGCACAACCACAGGAAAAGAAATCTTTGAGGAGGTGTCCAATTGTTTCAAGGAAATGAGGCTGCCCTGGGATAAACTTGTGGCACTGAGGACAGATGGTGCGCCCGCGATGTGCGGTCAAAAGAGTGGACTGGTGGGCAGGATTCAGGAGAAGATGCGGGAGAACGATGCAGGTGAGCTTACAGTTTACCACTGCATCATACACCAAGAAGCCTTATGTAGCAATTACAGACATGTACAGTGCAGTGAGGGCCTTTAGAACCAAGTTGTGCTTGTAGGAGACTCAGATGCTGGAAACTTGGCTCATTTTCTGTGCTGCCAAATCATGAAAGAGCAGACCGCCGTGCTGCCCATTGCAGAGTTTCCTGAAAAACTAAATGTACTCAGTGCAGAGTTGTCCCGACGATTTGCGGATTTTGAAGCCCAGAAATTCAGATTTGAATTACTCAGCAATTCGTTTGCAGTTGACGTGACGAGCGCAACAGCCTCCAGGGCTACAGGGCTGTGTACTTCCCCCCTGCTCTTCTCCCTGTACAACTGCTGCACCTCCAGCCACGACTTCGTCAAAATGGTCAACTTTGCGGATGACCCCACCCTCACCGGGCTCATCTCGGACAGGAATGAGTCTGTCTACGGGAGGGAGGTGGACCAGCTGGTGTCCTGGTGCAGCAGTAACAACCTGGAGCTCAACGCCCAGAAGAAGGTGGAGATGATTGTGGACTTCAGGAAAGTCACAGCCCCCCTGACTCCCCTCGCCTTGTCTGACTCCCCCATCACCACTGTGGACTCTTTCCACTTCCTGGGCATCTGCATCACCCAGGACCTCAAGTGGGAGCCGACCATTAGCTCCCTCATCAAGAAAGCCCAGCAGAGGATGTACTTCCTGCGGCAGCTGAGGAAAGCCAAGCTGCCGGTCCAGATGATGGTGCAGTTTTACACGGCCATCATTGAGTCCATCCTCACCTCCTCCATCACTGTGTGGTTCGCTGGGGCCACTGCCAGGGACAGACAGAGACTGCAGCGCATTGTGCGCTCTGCTGAGAAGGTGATTGGCTGCAGCCTTCCATCTCTCCAGGACCTGTACGCCTCCAGGAGATGAAAATTGTAACACATGCTGGGATCAGATTACCAACCTAATCTCACTCCACATCTATTAGAACAGATAGAAAAACAATAGAGACCTCTCTACAAGTTGCATAGCATTGTGATTAGTGACCATTCTTCAATGCCTTTAACCGGTAAAAGACATGACCACTGTATAAATACGAAAAGTACACGTAAAACTTTATAAAGTGGAAGAAATGCCAAAGTATTTACTTTGTCCTAATATTGAAACGTTCATCCTCAATTGGAAGCAAGGCACATGTCAGAACGGCTTGGATGTCCAAGGCATCAGACTTAAGATAAAGCCCGAGCACATTAAGTCTCCAAATAGAGGCGTGGGTTTAAATCCCACTCCTGGAAATGTATTTGACTTTTGTTGTGCTTTGAGCAGATTGCAGGGATGCAGACAGCCTCAAGGGCTGCTTCACCGAAGGTTGAATATTGGTTAACTATAGCGCTTCTCGCATTCTTCTTGGATACACCACTATTGCTGCAGCTGTAAAATGACATCTCAGATTTAAAGGCCCTGCAAATGATGTCTTAGTTATATGTGCTTGGTGCCAATCCAACAAGTAAGTGTGAGTATAGTCATTTGTGCCAGTTAAATCAGACATAGTGTATCAGGGCCTACATACTGACAGTAGACACCGAGCCCTCCCAGCAGCAGGCTGTCAGGATGGCCGAGCGGTCTAAGGCGCCAGACTCAAGGTAAACACCTTTCTCAGAGCAGGGACTTCTGGTCTCCACATGGAGGCGTGGGTTCAAATCCCACTCCTGACATTCCTCTTCTGCAGAGAAGAACTTTTGAAATGTAGGTCTTTTTATACACTGAAATAAAATCACATTAGTTTGACAGTAAACTGCACACTCTCACATCTCCAAAATGAAAGGCTTTGGCGTTCTCTCAGACACAGCTCTATGTGTTTATTCAAAAGATGAACTGTGATGTGATGGTCACTGGTTGCAGAAGCACATGGATTGGCCCAAAGCCCTGATTACTGATTATATACTACAATACTACTACTCACAATAAGATAGGGATATTGTTATTTACATGAGTGCTTTTCCTATTTGGTCTGAATTTTAATGAAATAAGTAAAAGTTTCCTTTGATATTACTAATATAATGAATGAGAGGAAACACCATTTTCATGAGTTTAATATTTATTACCGCAAAAATTTAGAGAATAACTAGGACAGGACAGCCCCAAATAACAAAAATTTGACAGCGTCAGTAGCCGATGTTTCCACCATTTGCCCCAATGACAGCTTGACAGCGACGTCTCATGCTCCTCACTAGCCTCATCATGATGTTGTTCTGAGGCGATGCGCTCCACTCTTCACAAGTGCTACAGGCAGTTCTGCCAGGTCACGTGGGGGTGGGGTACGACCATCCAGTCTCTGCTTCAGCTGGTCCCAGACGTGCTCTATGGGCTTCATTATCATCCATGAACAGAAAGTCGGGGGTGTGTGCTGGTGAATTGGGGGATGATGATGGGTTCTATGATGTCTCTGAGGTAAGAACATGCAGTGACTGAGCCATCTACAATAACCAAATCTGTTTTGCACTGGCTGGTGATGCCCAGACTGTTGCACCTCCTCCACCAAAGCGAACCCTGGGGACCATGTTAACCTCGGGGTATCACTCACCTCGCCTTCTCCAGCAACGCTGACGACCATCATTTCTGTGCAAGGTGACCCGACACTCATCAGTGAACAGGACAGTAGACCACTGCTGCATTGTGCAGGTCACATGGTCTCGTGCCCACCTCAAACATTCACGGCGGTGTCTTGGTGTCGGTGGAGTCACCTGCAACGGTCGTCTGGCATTCAAGCCAAAGTGTTGGAGTTGGTTGCGAATGTTTGTCTGGAAATCCCCTACCCCTCACATCTCGTAAACGGGCCTGCAGCTGTGTGGCAGTAGCATAATGATGTCTGAGTGCATAGGTCCTTAGGTACTGGTCATCGTTGCGGTCTGTCACTCGTGGGGCTCTTCTGGGTCTTTCACAAACTCTGCCAGTAGTTCTGTGTCTTGATGCAAGTCTGCTGATGATGACACTTTGAGACACATCAAGTTCACGAGCAACATCTGAGTGCCTGCCACCAACCCGAAGGTGCGCTATGGCCAGGTGGCGCTGCTCCTCTGTTAAGTGACGTCGTGTGTTCATGGCTGTTTGAATGATGAACTTGGAATGACTTAGTGACAATACCAGCTTTTTATACCCACAGACTGTTGAAATTGATGCCACACTGAAAAGGTTTGTCTTTTTTTTGGCCACAATATGTATGGCACACTGTACACAATGAGACCATTACGTGGAAAACACAAAATGAGGTGTGTCTATGCACTGAGTCTCTCACAATACACCCCCCCCCCCCCCAATATCCTACGTCTTGTGAGTAGTGTATATGACCTGAGCTGAACCGAACCATAGACCTCCTGAGAGGGCAGGCTGTTCTCCCACCACTGCAGACATGTGGAGTGCGGTAGGACGGCATCACACTGCATCAAAGGATTTTGACTCAACTAATCACTGACTACTAAGCCAGCAGGAGTTTGAAAAATCTGAGCTCAAATAGGGACACTGAGGTATAGTTTTGTTTGTGAGTGAATGTTACTGTTAATGTTTTTTGTTCATTCTGTCCAATACAACTCCCCTAAGCTTTACCTGTGGCTCCAGTAATTGTTTCTGTTTTGGCTCTAGCTTTTGCCTTATAAACCTCCTTCAGAACCTCCTCACTGGTCCATCTTACACAAATTTCTAATTTAAGCAGTTTCGCAGCCTTATTCTATCCTGTACCCGGTGACACAAACAAGAAACAAAGAACAGCACAAAAATATACAATCTTAAAATTTAGGTACTATAATATTTGAAAATTAAACAAATATAATGAATCATATCCATAGACTCTAAAAGGTTAAGCTCTTTATAGTTTAGTGCGTGGCTCCTAAAAGAGCCGTTGTGGGTCAGTCCTGTGGTGGACTTGAGTACTCTGTGGGCTGCCATGGCTCTGCTCCGTCTTCACAGAAGTGAGCCTTGAACACCTCCCTCACCCTCGTGACCTCTTGGGACGTGTTGTTGGCTCCCATCCGCCTCACATCTGGAAGTTGCTTCTACCCTGGTGCTCCAGCTGCTCTCAGTGCTGGTGTGTCTCTTGCTGCTGTAGCCCTCATGAAGTTGTGGAGGAGACAAGTTGCCTTCACACACTTCTCACACAGTGGATTTCCACTTCCCAGCGAAACACTCTCCACTGCGAGGTCCCGATGCCAAATGCAACTTCCATCAAAATGAATATCTGGAAAAGATAATAAAAACACTTGGTACAGGAGATTGCTTGATGCTCTGCTCTCTCTCAGACTGAACTTCTGCCCAGGCTACAGCTACTGTCAGTGAAAGCACCATGCGCCCTCTGCTGGTGAAACCGAGTATTGCTCATAAAACACATCACCCGCAATATCATCCAAATAGATAAAAGCTACTAATCCAAAGGACATTTGGAAGCACTGACACTAAACCTACCAGACATCTGATAACTTCACCTTTCACATCATCATGACGACAGTTAGGTTCTTCATCTTCATCCTGTTTTAGCTTCAGGAGCATCTCTAACAGGTGTCAGTAGAGTCCACTTCTATTCTGCAATAGACAATTAAGGATCAAATGAAAGCACTGCAGGAGCTGGGAAAAACAATACATGATTTTAGTTTAAATATCCTTGACATTTATAAGCAATTTGGAATATTTCACCTTATCCGTAGGGGACATCCTCTGCAGTACACTTGGAACATAGTAGAGGGCACAATGTTTTTCAATGTTTTTCATTCCTGATCACAGGATACTATGTGCTCCTGTTCATGAATCTATCAACAGAAATTATATTTTAATCTGTTAGGAATGAACATAAGGAGAATTCCATTAAATTCTATTTTAAGAGCTACTCAGCAAACCTTGAATCAGAAACCAAAACCTTGAAAACCCTGAACCAGTTTGATCATCAAATACATCTTATTTTATCTATGTCCAGATGTTCCAATGTGAGGCTGGAGTCAGCACGGATCCACCATGATCTAGTGAAGAGCAGGAGCAATATTACAGAGTAAAGATCAATCCAAAGTCATAATTTTATTAATGACAATAGACTGTTGTTTCCACTGGAATCATTTCACTTTTCACAGAGAGCTGAGTCTGGTGGAGCTGTCCATGGTATCGTTCACACACAGTGCAGTGAACCACCACCGGAGGGAGCCCTGATCCTGACATTAGACCATGACTCAACACAGTGAGAAGGTTTTCTGTCTCTGGAGAAATAATGTGGATTGTTTTGTAACTCGAGATTATAGCACTTTTAGGATCCATGTGGAGGACTGTAGTTTAATCCTGCCAAACTCAAATCTAATATGTCACGAGCTACACGATTGATTCGACTTTTGTTTAGTTTTCATTAAAGGAACCTAAGTCCAGGTTCCACATCTCTGATCCTGTCTGTGTCTGACAGAGGAAAAAAAACATTTCCACAGTCATCACCATCTCTGCTCTGTCTTCTGCAACTCCAACCACTTCTCCAGCTCTAGTTCCAGTCAGATGTCGTCAGAAGAACACAGATCCACAGATTCTCTGTAAACACATGTTAAACCTGTATCTGTAAATTAGAATAAAACATTACACCAAACTCTCACCAAAAGTGTTTCAGGACCCAAAAAACATTTCTGGAGACCAACCAGATGCTCTGGCCCACATGAGAAGAAGAAGTGAACAAACCCTGGTCCAAAGAGAGACCTTCAGGCTGTGTGATCTGCTGTTCCTCTCAAAAACAGTCTAATCACACAGTTTCTTTGTTTAGGAAGGAAACCTGAAACACCACTGCTGAAGAAGATCTCCAGAGGAACAAGAACCTCCTACAACGGTGAGAGGAAAGAACCAAGTCTTTATACGATTTACAACTAAATACTATAAGAGTGAATGTAATGTTGTTATAGTGACAAGTTTCCCCTGTGCTCTCCCTTTTTATTTAATTTTATTTATGAGAAGAAAAAAAGACAAACAGTTCAGTAAAAAACATAACAGGACTTGACAAAAGTAAATAATAGACAAACATGGTACAAAGCATAGAGCAGAAAAAAAAAAAAAAACAGAAACAGGGGGGGGGGACTTACAATGAGCTAGTGTTTTATTATTGAGCAGATGAAGTGAGTGAATGAGTGGGTAAAGTTATTAATTATGATGTCAAAACTGGTTTTGACATTCAGTTTCAGGGTTGAGTCTCCAATATCTTTTATTCATTTATTGTTCTTCTTTTTTCCTCCCTCTCTTTTTCTTTCCTCTTTCTCTCTTCCTTTTCCTTTTCCCCTCCCCCTTCCTCCTCCTCTTCCTATCTTAATTTTTCCCTTTTTCTTTGAATGGATAATTGGATAATCTTCCCCACATCATTTCTGCCCTATGCTCAAACTACTACTATTTGTGAGCGTGTGTGAGGGGGACAAGTAGTGTCTAAAGTGCATTAAAAGAGAGGCCTTTTGCGAGTATTTCTATTTGAGACAGGGCTACTGTCCCAAGGAAACCATCTCTCATCTGGCCTGCCTATGTTTGAGTCTATAATGATGATTCCCTACTCTATTATGGTGCATTAAAACCACAGAGAATGATGGGGGCAGAGTTAATGTTTGAGCAGCATCCGCTTTTGTAGTATCAATACCATCAATAGCATTGTCAACAACTACAATTAAAATTGGAATTATAATTGAGGGGGAAGAGAGAGGGAAACTGCTGTGGATAATAATAAAATGTGCTATTACAAAAGAAAAGAGAAAAAAAGACAAGCTGAAAAGGGGGAGGGGAAAAGTGTACAGGTGATGCGTCTGAACATAGTATTAATAATTATTATTTGAAGTTAAAGTATGAGAGAAAAACATTCCACATTTCGCTAACGTAGAGTTGATTGTTGTTCTTTATCGCAGTTGTTCTTTCTATGGAGATGTGTTCTATAATTGTGTTTGTCCAGTGTGAGATGTTACATGTTTGTTTTGATTTCCAATTTTGAAATATAATTCTTTTAGCTAAGGACAGGCATGTGAGCAGGGGATTTTTATACTTGACAGGAATAGAAAATTGTGTAAGATCCCCTAGAATACAGAGTGCTGGAGATGATGGGATTTTGCAGTCCATGATCTCTGTGAGGGTGTCGGTGACAGTCGTCCAGAATGAATATACTGGTGGACAGTCCCATGTGGCGTGCATGTAGTTGGCTGTCGTATCTTGATTACATTGTGGGCAGATTTCTGTTTCTATTAAGCCCATTTTCTGAAGTCTGCTTTGAGTGTAGTGATATCTATGGATAGTTTTGTATTGTGTAAGTTGTATATTGATATTTGTGGTCATAGAGAAGATGTTAGAGCATATTTCACTCCAAAAGTCAGGGTTGGAAGTGAAATTTAAGTCCCTTTCCCATTTTGTATAAGGCAGTGTCAGAGTATTCCCAGAGCTGCTTGAAATCAGTCTATAGATTTTAGAGATTATTTTCTTTGTGTTGGTGATATTAATGATTTCTTCAACAAATGTAGGGGGTTGTAATGTGTTGACATCTAACTTTACTTTTTCTTTGATTAGGTGTTTGATTTGGTGGTATTGTAGAAATTGCTCTTTCCCAATCTTGTACTTCTCCTGTAATTCATTGAAAATTATAAATCTATTGTCTTCGAACAGGTGTTGTAGTTGAGTTATTCCCTTTTGTTGCCATTGAGAGTTATGAGGAAACCTGAAACACCACTGCTGATGAAGATCTCCAGAGAAACAAGAACCTCCTACAACGGTGAGAGGAAAGAACCAAGTCTTTATACGATTTACAAGAAAATACTATAAGAGCAAATGTAAAAAAAAGTTTCCTCTGTGCTCTCCCTCCTTCCTGAGTGTTGCTGTTGTGGGCGTGGCTACTCTACTGTGACCACTGAGAAGACTCAGACATTTAAGCTCTTTACATCCAAACTCAGTTTTGAATTTTTTGCTTACTGTGTTTTTTTTTCTTTTTCTATGACCCTCAGATCTCTGTGCCTCCCAGTCTGCTCCAGCTCCAGTATTGACCTTCTCCAGCTCCAAACTCACAGCCTCTGCCACCATCTTGCCTCTAAAATAATCCTTGTTACTTACCTGCCTTTGTTCTGCTTTTGGGTCCACCCACTAGATCATAACAAATGTAACCGTTGTATTTCTCTCTCTTTCTGCACTAGACCAGGGCTAAACCAGGGCTGAAGACTAAACTAAACCAGAGCCTTTTCAGGTCTGCCCATACATTTTCAATAGGGCTGAGATCAGGGCTGTAACTTCCTGGCTGATGTGTTGAGATGTTGCTTCAATATTTTCTCATAATATTTTTTCCTCATGATGCATCTATTTTGTGAAGTGCACCAGTCCCTCCTGCAGCAAAACAACCCCACGACATGATGCTGTCACCCCCGTATTTCACAGTTGGGATGGTTTCTCAGTCTTGCAAGTTTCTCTCCTTTCTCCTTCAAATGTAACAATGCTCATTATGGTCAAACAGTTTTAGTTTCGTCAGACCACAGGACATGTCTCCAGAAATGAAGCTCTTTGTCCCTGTGTCTTTGCAAACTGTCGTCTGTTTTTATGTTTCTTCAGCAGCATCTTCACAGTATTTTGCTTTTGTTCTTGGGTTGATCTGCACATTTTTCACTAAAGCACGTTCATGACACGCCCTCATCACACATTCATGCTGAGTCCCTAATAACAGTGAATATCTATTCTTATCCTTCAACAGTACACGAGAAGTTGGAATAAGGAATAGTGCAGCATTACTTGTAGTTAACACATCTGTGTGCTGCAGATGGAAAGTAGCAGTAGCTAAATCTTTTGTTAGATTAATGAATTTGGTCCCGGACAAAGAAAGAATAAAAGAATGAAGAAAGAAAGAATAAAGAAACAAAGAAATAAATAGAATGTATTCACACATCTGAGTGTGTAGCATAAAGTACAGCAACTGAAAAAAAATCCTTCAACATGTTTATACTGAGCCTGTGTATCATCCAGTCATGATTAGTCATTTATTTTCACAAATAAGTTCATATCAATCCCAAACTATAACATATATGCTCTAACATTGGCCTTCATTGTTGACAGCAGAGGATTAAGCCAAAAATGAAGCTACTCCCTGACTCTCTGATCAGACAGACAGAATATTCAAAGGCTCAAGGTTCATTAAAACACAGGTA
This sequence comes from Periophthalmus modestus, assembly GCA_019594935.1. Lineage (NCBI taxonomy): Eukaryota > Metazoa > Chordata > Actinopteri > Gobiiformes > Gobiidae > Periophthalmus > Periophthalmus modestus. The sequence continues at coordinate 29,810,263 of JAIEZT010000124.1, read as the reverse complement.
GGTCGACTGATATTTTCACTCTGAGCAACAGCACAAAGCTCCAACTTATTGAGTTTGGGCTGACCACGTGACTAAAGGAAATACATGTTGTTCATGGATCTATTAAAATAACGGGACACTTTATTTCAAGAGGGCGCCTCACATCATGTGAAGAGACTTTTAGTTTTGTAGTGAAACTGGACTGTGGGTGTCTAAAATCACTGCTTTATGTGTTGTTTATGTGTTTAACTTTTATTTTTAAAAATCAACCAGATCGACCCCCAATACAGAACAGTAATGGATGTTCTTTAGTCTACATCAATAATAATGTCCAGTTGCAGATGTGAGCTTAACTTCTGACTCTACTGCAGTACCACGGGCGACCAGTGCGCGGCAGCAACACGCCGCACGGCCACAGCGAGGAGCGAACTTTATTACCATGGCAACCAGCGAGGAAGGAAAAGTGACAGAAAACAGAAAAAGTGACAAAATCAAACGGTTTGTAAAATGTCTAGAGCCACAATCAAGTTTGTTTTTTGAAAAGACATCCTTATACTTTTGAACAAGCTGCAGGAGTTGGCTTTTTCAGTAGGGCGACACCTCACAAGAGTCAATGTCCTGACTTTCAAGACCTAGCTTGGCTAAGGTGTTTTGATGGCTTTGGGAGTGGTCAGTTTGCTCGCACACATTGTCTGATTTCTCACTTCCAATAGTTTAAAAGCTCCTGTGTCCTCATTCAAATCCTCAACAGAAATGCAGGCACACACCTCTGAAATGTTTGCGTTGCGCCTCAGAGTGACTGGCTTGTTGGAGGTGTTAAGCACTCTGACTGGGATCCACCTGTCACCATGTATATTGGATAGTGTTTCTGATCTGGATGGATTTGCATGAGGGGGTTGTGAGCTGAAGAGCTGCTGGCTGGATAAGAGACGGCCAGCCATGTTCTCTCCTATCTGACTTGATAATTCACCAATAAGCTCACGTAACTGGTGTGTGGTGTTTTCGTTAACAACTGCAGGTGTAGAAAACTGTGGTACATGTCTATAGCTAACATTATCTGACCCAAAGAGTGTTTTAGGGATAGGCCCCAGAGTTTCACTCACAAATGTAAATAAACCTCTCCCAGCAGGTGATCATACATCATACGTCTCATCACTTTTATGTGCCATAGTTAGAACAAAGCAACCAAAAGTACCACAAAACACTGACTGAATCAAAATAACATTTGCAACTGGTAAAATAAAACCCCTTTTTTTCTTATTGAGCTAGGAGGCACTATATTTGACCCACAGTCATCAGCCACAGCATCACGAGCACACGGCAGAACCTCGGCGATTGGCAGTGGCTCATCAAGGGATCCAGGTCACGGCACCAGTTTTATGTAGCATGGACAGAAAGGTCGCAGGAGACAAAGTTCTTTTCATGCAGGTTTAATGTACCCCCTTTAAAACAATGGCAGAGGCATAAATTAGTGTACAGCAGCAGCTTTGTCTCCCAGCACGCCGTCTGCTCTGTTCTGACACTATAATATTCAATATGATGTAACAGATAAAATAAATGATAAAATAGTCGAACCTTTAAAACAATGGCAGAGGCATAAATTATTGTACAGCAGCAACTTTGTCTCCTTACAAACACAAATAAAATCAGCATTAGCACAAAAAACCTTTTTAACACATTAAAAATTATTAACTTTACTATTATAAACTGTATATTATATCAACAAAGAAAAAAACAAGTACTAGCTTAATTTTTCCTGGGAGACAGTGGAGCACAACTCATGATCACACAGTCTGCTCTGTTCTGGGGACAGACGCAGTGCGCACATGTGCTGCAGGGTGTGTCACACCAATTACGGCCCCTGCAACAGGTAAAAAGTGGAACCCTAATTGTACATGGAAATGTTGAAACCAAAATAAAAATATATATATTTTACAAGGTTATTCTAAATGAAAAATATAACAAAATTTGCCTTTCGACTCAGCTCCTTCTTTACCACAACAGACCTATACAATGACCGCATCACTGCAGACGCTGCACTGATCCGCCTGTCAATCTCGTGTTCCATCCTTCCCTCACTCATGAACAAAATACTTGAACTCCTCCACTTGAGGCAGGGATTCTCCACCTGGAGAGGGCAAGCCACATTTTTCAGGTTGAGAACCACAGCCTTGGGTTTAGAAGAGCTGATTCTTACCCCCGCCGCTTCACACTCAGCTGCAAACCGCCCCAGTGCCTGCTGCTGTTCTGCCCCAGGTCCTGGCTCCATGAAGTCATCAGGACAACATCATCTGTAAACAGCAGAGATGACATCCTGTGGTCCCCAAACCGGACCCCCACCTGGTCCTCACTGCGCTTAGAAATTCTGTCCATAAAAATAATGAACAGAATCGGTGACAAAGGGCAGCCCTGGCAGTGTTCAACATGCACTGGGAACAGGTCTGACTTACTGCTGACAATGCGTAAGAGCTCCTGCTCCGGTCATACAGGGACCGGACAGCCCTTAGCAAAGGGCCCCGGACCTGCTGATGGAGAGTATAGAGCTGGTCCAGTGTTCCGCAACCGGAAAGAAAACCACACTGCTTCTCCTGATTCTGAGGTTCGACTATCGGTCACATTCTCCTCTCCAGTACCCTGGAATAGACCTTAACGGGGGAGGCTGAGGAGTGTGATTCCCCTGTAGTTGGAACAGACCCCGCAGGTCCCCCTTCTGACACAGACAAACATAGACAAGGTTTGACTGACAGCATTGCTAAGCACCTGCTCCCTTCTAAACCAGAGGAGCAGGTGGGCAGGGACTTTACCTTCCACAGCTTTGCTCCTGATTGGCTCTTTGGTTGCTATGATACTTGCATTCAGAGTTCCAAATATGGAGCCGAGCTAGAAATTTGCTCTATAACTGCTAGCCTCCATGAGCTTCATTTGACTGATGTGACACTATCGTCACTCTGTAACACCTCTTCACTCACTCACTCACTCACCTGTCACTCACCTGTCACTCACCTGTCACTTATCTGTCACTCACCTGTCACTCACCTGTCACTCACCTGTCACTCACCTGTCACTCTGTAATATCTGTCACTCACCTGTCACTCACTAGAACATGGCTTAAACCCAGTAGTAAATGACTAAAGTACTACAGTACTACCCTTTTTAAGTTGGAAACTTCAGAACTAGAAACATAAATGTATATGACCCAAAGTGTATTTATTTATCTATCAACTGGGCAACTCCAAGTAAAGAATCACACACAAAGTTAAAATGTTGTGTTCAAACATATTTTTTACTAAATGGGTAGAAAATACGCGAGCTACAAAAATGCTCTTTTAAATTCAAATATAAAAAAAATAGACTTAATGCTAATTAGTCCATTTGATAAATCTTTACCATACGTCCGAAAATCTATCAGTTTTCCATCAGTTAAATGTAAAAGTTGGAAAATATAGAAGTAGCATTGAAACAGAATACCTCCTGTCATATTGTCTTTTTGGCAGCATTATTAATTGTTAAATAAATTAATTAATTTATTTATTTCACTGTGCATTATTATTATGCTTATTAATCATTATGTTCATTGTCCAATCAGATGCTACTTCCTTTTGGGACGGCCACTGACTCATTAACAAACGGGAATGTACGTCACACATCAATACAATACTTGGTCACATAAAACAGCCACATACAAAACTAAACATTTCACTACACTCTTAAGTACATTCAAACATGAAAATATCAAATATCCCTTCATTCTGTTTTAAAATGGTTGATCTATCATTAAAAAGGCAAATTCAGCTATTTAAAAAGTATCAAAGGAGTTACAGCTCTGTGAATCCCGTCATGGAATCTTAAAGCGATGTACAATAACTGCAGCAAAGAGGATGAAGACAACTGGGGAAAAAACAAAGAAACAGTGAAAATGATTGACATAACAGAATGTTTAAAGCTAAAACACAGCTCATTATTGTTTTATTGTACAAAAACAACGCAATACCCACATAGTAATAGATACTAAAACTAGAGCAGGTATCGATACTGAAAAAACATTACAGGGCAAATTTGGACCATTGATCTATAGCAGGAGCAGTGCATACAAAACAATCACTTTAAAAGCTCTTTTTGTAGACAATAATGTGATTTTAAACACAAAATAATACTATTTGTTTATTATACAATGTGGTTTTATACTTGTCTGATAAAACTCAAGATGAAACTGTTCAGGAAAGTGATTTTTTTAGTATTGATACCTGTTAAATGAGTATCTAAGTGTCACCTGTACGTGTGTGTGTGTGTGTGTGTGTGTGTGTGTGTGTATGTCTGTGTGTCTGTGCGTCTGCCTGTGCGTCTGTCTCTCTGTCTGTGTGTAGTGGACAGGGACACTTTACTTGTGTTTGTGGACATACTTACTTATGGTTATGATCAGGCCTGTGTGGTTGTTTGGAGACATGGTTGTCGGGTCGGTTGTGCGGTCGGTTGTGCGGCCGGTTGTGCGGTTGTATGACTTACAGTTGTAGTGGACGTGTTCTTCCTCCTTGTTGCTTTTCTGCTCAGATACAGTCACATTCTGACATTAGTTTAAACTGCACAGATGAGTTGAAGCATTTGACAAATTTACCTCATTATAAATAATCTTCAGGTCAAAGTTCACACATTCATGTAGAGTTACATACTGGTTTCCTCTGATCTTGAAGGGGGACTTGAAATCGTAGGTGGGGTCTCTTATAGTGACATAAGACTGTGGGAGATGAACATCAATTAACACAAGAGTTCATCCTTCCCCATCCTCCCCCATTAACCATCTGTGTAAAAAATAAATTAATATATAAAAATTACAGTTTAAATTAGAGTAATACCACGAGCACCAAAAGCACAGATCACAAAAGTCCACAGACCATCACAAGGCAACACTCGAGTGAATGAAAACTGAAAAGTGAGTGAATGACAGCAGATCTACAGGAACTACAACTACAGGTGGATTTACTCAGGAAACATTTGGCTTCAATGGAAATGAGTCAGAAAAGGTTAAGAGACATTTTAAAAATCTATTCTAAATGTGAAGGGAAATCTGTGATTAACAGGAATTTAGATAAAAACAAAATGGCTGCTTATATTCGCAATTTGATGTTTCTTAAAGGTCCTATATTACACCAAACTGTGAGCTTTTAATTGTATTAAAATAATATAAAAATAATATTAATCTAATAAAAAATATTGTTACCTCCTCAAAAACAAACCTGGAGTTGTTTTTTGTTTCATTCTCACATGTTTGAGTAACACTTTTTATTTTTTTGTTTGGCCCTTTGGGACAACGGATGGAAACTGGCCTTTGGCTATAATTGGGTGAGTTTACATTCATGTTGTCATGTTTGTTCATTAATATGAATTGTCCCAATCAAATAAATAAATACATCTCCAAAGCTCAAAATGCTCTGTTCCACCTTGTGAAGACAAGTGGCAGTTTTAAAGTTAACAGCTGGTTTTAGCTTCACTTGAACAGATTTATTCTTCAAGACTCTAGAATAACCTTCAATTGTTGCTTTTATTTTTGTTTTACTTTTGTACAGTTGCGATGGTCAATAGAAAATCTCTGATATCTGATGGTGCATCAAGGAGAGAAGCAGTTTCATTGAGGTTTAAAACATAGTTGTTACTTCAAAGTTGAGCAATTCCAGGGCTGAAATTATCCAGAGGATTAAAACACAGAGGTGCACTTCCTGTATAACCACTTAATGACATCACAATGGGGAACAGAGTGTTTTCTGTTTGAGAGAAGAACACCGAAAACAAACAAAATATGCAGAGTTTGTGAGTTAAACATGTGAATGAAACAAAACACAACTCCAGGTCTGTTTGTGAGGAGGAAACAACATTAGAACAAAGATCAGACAATAAGGCATCATGGGTCTTTGAAAGAATCATTTGAAACCTCAAAGGTCGTCGAAAAATACAGTAACAGTGATTCACTGGGTTGGCCATTTTAAGTAAAAAAGTGAGTAGCAGCCATTTGTGATTTTTATCTGCAGTGCTGATTGTTCCACACCAACATTTTAATGCACAAGTTTGGATTATTCGTCACCTACCTACGGTGGGTCAGTCTGTGGCATAAAAACATACAAAATGAGAAGCAAATGAATAAATATTGTTTAGGCCAAAATGATGCGTGTCAAGATGTGTCAATAATTACTACATCGACTTATCATTCAGTACATGACCGATGGGGTCCATATTTATCGTGGTACTTTTTCTTTGTACTAGTGAAAAAATGTTCTTTATTTTTCTGTTCTGTGGTTTGGTTTGAGCTGTAGAGGGTTGAATTATAACAATGACGAGTTACATTCTGTTATTTATTTATTGCAGTTCATATTTGTAAAACAATATTGTACATTTAGAATACTTTTGGGGGGATAATTCTGACACTTTCCTGTCACTCTACAATGCCCCATCGTTGCTCTACAACAGCAAATAATCGATATCCTGGATGACGGATATTAAGCTTTTACAAACCATTAATACAGACCAAATTTATGTTCCATTGTCGTGACATTTACAGATTAACTTTCTGCTGCCAAATATCAGCTACATTTTTGATATCAGGTCGATACGATATCTGGGGAAATCCTCTGTCTGTTTTCTGCTGTCAGTCAGTTGTCTGTTATAAAAAGATCTTCTTGTGGGAGACTCTGTATAGTCCAGATAATTTTTACAATCATCAAAATATTTTCAGAATCATTAGTCACGATTTGGTTGATTAAACGTCGCAGTCTTAGTCTAAATGAGAGAGTATGCTGTATTTTTATCAAAACACAGGAAAATGTGACATTTCATTAACAAAAAACCTCAGAGTTTGCAGTTTGATCATTGAGACTCAAATCAATTGTGAAAAAAATGTGTTTACCGTGTTGTTGATGGAGATCTCGTACTCATGGCTGGAGTCTATGGGAATCTTAAGGTCAGAGGGCTGAAGTCCACGGTGCTGTTGTTTACCACAGAACGAGCAGGATTTACTACAAAAAGACAAGATATTTACTTTAATTTACTCTAGTTCATTAGTTCATGAAGCCATCACTTATGTCGAGAAGAGAGAGTGAATATATGATACAGGGGAGGGACAGTGAGCACATGGTACAGACGAGGGAAATGTAATGAAGGTAAAGTTAAGGTTCACTTCAATGTCCCCGTAGAGAAATGTGACCCAATGAATCTGACTCATTCTTCAGGTCTCCGGGTTAAATCTGTCAGAAGCAGTGGAACCAATTTCCAGGTCTTGAGCTTGTCCTAGTCAGGTCTACGTAGCCTTTAGCAGCCTTGCTCATGTCAGTCTGTCCCAGGGCAGCTGTGACCACAATAGTATCTTACCACTAAAGAGTGAGGAGTGAATGAAGAATGAACCAAACTCTAAAGTGACTCAAAAACTAAATGAAATGTGGACTGTTTCACTAAACAGGCCTCATCATTTGTGTTACTGTGTGTTTCATGTTGTGTGACAAATATAATTGACAGTAAACATTATTGTGAGTGAACTCAGTCCTCAGGCACCTGTCAGTGTTCACACTTTGGTGATTGTGTAATGCGATGCCAAACATGACATGGGGGTAGAGTCCCTGCTTGTCCCGCCCTGTAAAGACTTCTCTCTGAGGTGAAAGGAGAGTTTGGAGAGTTCCACATTTCACAATCGCACAAAACGAGTTAAAATGTAAAGATGAAGCATAAACGCAGCACATTGAACATAAAGATGAGAGGGGACAGTCCTGTGATTCTGATCAATGTACAAATGACTGACAAATATGTGTCAAAATATTAATAACTTCCCAAAACTGGTGGCTCATCTGTAGCACGAAAAGTACTGGTTTCCCGACACTACGACCAACTACTAATGTAAAGCACCGACTGGATGTAACAGACACGAGGAGTAAAAACTATCAGATCAGGCGCAGCTACAGCTCCTCAGCATCACTGCAGCCAGGCGTGGGTTTGTTAAAGTTAAAGGCAATTAAGCCACAAATACCAACAAAAGGATCAAATTATGTCGGTAAAGTAAGAACTTGGACTTCTTTGCTCCGAAAACATAATTACGCCTACCTGCCAGCATCAAAACAGCACCAAAAACGAAGAGCCGAGTCATTGTCACCCGTGAGAAGCAAGGTCGAAGAAACAAGCAGCAGCTACAGGAACAAGCCATGAGTGGGCGGGTCGGGAAACGGTCTCGTGCGCCTGTAAAAGTGTGCATATTGAACAGAAACAGTCTAAGTAAAAGCAAACATTTAAAAGGCTCTTTTATAGAAAATGACTGTGTTACATATTTGTGTAATCCCTCTGTCGTCCAGGTCTGATCCATCGTAAAAAAAAAAAAAAAAAAAGGTCAAATCTCAGAACTGGAGTGACGCCTCTGCTTATGTTCCGGTCAGATCACTGGTGACCACTGCCATCTGTCTGTAGGGAGGAGTAGTTTACCCATTCAGATAAAGATATCACATATTATATAAGATTCTCTTTCACTATGACTGTGGTATACGTTTTAAATCTAAAATGTTTAGATTTATATTTGCATAAAACACGATTCTTCACAAATATATTCACAAATTCAAAGATATTCACAAATAAAAGACTTGTACTGTCACACACACACACGTGTGTGTGTGTGTGTGTGTGTGTGTGTGTGTGTGTGTGTGTGTGTGTGTGTGTGTGTGTGTGTGTGTGTGTGTGTGTGTGTGTGTGTGTGTGTGTGTGTGTGTGTGTGTGTGTGTGTGTGAAAATTAGTAACTGTGCAAATAAATCACTAACTAAACAAATAATAGGTCTACAGAATGACTCCTTACGCATAGGATGAACAGAGTCTGGTGACTATTTGACAAAAAAACAAAAACAAAAAAAAAAACGGCCAGCGGCTTACATTCTGCATAAAAAAACACATAAATGTGCATGTGTTCATGTAGAATATCTCATACAAATGGCTCTCAGATAAAATCAAAATGAGTGATCAGGTCATGATGCTTTCTAAACTGGAAAATTATAAGGTCTTGATGATGGCCGATATAAATGTGAACTGGCTGAAGAGTCTGAAACTTTGAAAGACCTTCGCACTGGCCTCAATCTCACACACTTCATTTCTATTCTGACTAAACTGACCCTAGAAATGTAAATAAAGACACACTCACTGATGTAATCTTCACAAACCCAATAAATATGAGGCAAATGATGTTTTTCCACTTGGTTTTTTTTCCACTAGGTCAGAAGATCATATAAACATGTCAATGCACAGGCCTTCAATTTCAACTTTTTTATTAATACATTTAATGAAATTGTAGACCAACATGCGCCTAAAGGAAAAAAAATAGAATGAAAAACTGTAACAATACTTGGTTCAACTCAACTCAAATTGCAAGTTAATTAGACAAAGAAATGCTGCCTGAAAAAACTGCGCACACAACCAGGTCGGATTTGGATTGGGCATTTTTTTTCGTAAAAAGAGAAATAAATGTTTCTCAGCAGTTAAAAAGGCAAAAACATCTTACTTCATGTGTGTGTGCTCATGGAGAGTCAGAGCTCTGGAGAACAGCCAGATCCTCTCACAGTCTAGTATTCATACATTACCAACTCGTATTTTATTAAAATCATCTGTTGTAAAGAGTAACACATGATGCAGACATAAAACATTGATTAAAAACATGTGACATTTGGATAATAAGGTGATCCTTCTGATCTTGATTATGTTGGATCTGAACCTCAGCACTGTATGAAATGCATCTATGAGGGGAAAACTTCATTCAGTTAATTTTGTTTGCTTCATTTGGCTGAAGTCACTGTATTAATCACTGTTATTGTTTTCTGTAGAGTTAGAATTATTTGCCTTGTTACTTTGCCCAAGTTAGTAGTTTTAGTTTAGTGTAATACCTCCCTCTTGTGTTTGGCTTTGGTTACTTCTCTTGTGTTAAACAGCTCATTTCTTTAGTCTGGTTGGGGTAGTTGTAGTTATGTTGAGTTGTGGTTCAGTCGTCAGTACTCCAGTGAGATACTACTAATACTACTACTACTACTCCTACTTCTACTACTAATCCATGCTTAAAGTGCAAATGACAGATTTTGGTGGGATCGGGCTTGTCATCAATAATTATCAGTTTTAAATCAGTTAACTGTGTGAAATTTAGGAAACAAAAAGTTGGAAAATGTAGGAAGTAGCACTGATTTCTCAAACAGAATACCTCCTGTGATAGTTTTTTTTTTCTCAGCATGATGATGAATGATGAATAATAAGTTAATTTCACTTCACACAATGAACATAAAGAGTAATGAGCAAATAATAGTGCACTCAGATGCTACTTTCTTTTGGGATTGCCACTGACTCACAGACATACAGGGGACACAAAAAACACTGTTACTCACATACAAAACTAAATATTTCACTATACTCATTCAAATTATGGCAATATCTCCTTTTTCTGAATTCTAATTTTAGTGTTATGTCATTCGGTGATGGCAAATAAAGTCACTCTTGGCTGTCACTCACTCAAAGCTTACAGACGCTCAAATGAGCTCAAATGTCCTGGTCTCACAAGGTCACTCAAGCTGCGGTGCTTCCACAACCAGACTCCAACAATGACAGAAGCCAGGACTGTGACGGAGATGAAGACACCTGGAGAAAAACAAAGAAAAACAAAGAAAAACAAAGAAACAGCTTTATTTATTCTGTTATCTCAACCACTTTCACTAAACACAGCTCAATATTGGTTTTCTTTTGAGTTTATTGCAGTGAAGTAGGGTTTACAAAGACAATTAAAATCAATATCCAGATACTAATAAATACTAAAACTAGTGGTGTTGGTACTGGGAAAAAAAAGGATAAATTTGACCTGAAGGAAAATGAATGGCAGAATGGTCCTACAGCAGCAGCAGCACAAGACCACACGGTGAGATTAAAAAGGAATAGTGTTGTCACAAAACATTTCAAGCTAGATACTGATACTAAAGAATAGACTTGATACTCGATACTGATTCTGAAACCCAAAAATGATTTTTAAAAGCTCTTTGTAGATAATATGAGATTTTCAAAACACAAAATTGGTCTGACAAACTCAAGATCCAGTTATGTGATGTTTTTAGTATTGATACCTGCTCAAATGAGGATCTAGTTTTGATACTAGTTGATTAGTATCTGGAACTACTATAACTTGGTCTTAAGAATTTCATTCAGTTGTATGAAAAATGTGTTTAATAACCAATGTGGTCTCTTACATCATCTCTAATGTGAGTTTAATGGACAGGGACACGTCACCTGTACGTGTGTGTGTGTGTGTGTGTGTGTGTGCGCGTGTGTGTATGTGTGTGTGTGTGTGCGTGTGCGTGTGTGTATGTGTGTGTGTGTGTGTGTGTGTGTGTGTGCATGTGTGTGTGTGTGTGTGTACGTGTGTGTGTGTGTGTGTATGTGTGTGTGTGTGTGTAGGTGTGTGTGTGTATGTGTGTAGGTGTGTGTGTGTAGGTGTGTGTAGGTGTGTGTGTGTAGGTGTGTGTGTGTGTAGGTGTACTGTGTGTACGTGTGTGTGTATGTGTGTGGTGTGTGTGTGTGTACGTGTGTGTGTACGTGTGTGTGTATGTATGTACGTGTGTGTGTGTGTGTGTGTGTGTAGGTGTGTGTGTATGTGTGTGTGTGTGTATGTGTGTGTGTGTATGTGTGTGTGTGTAGGTGTGTGTGTGTAGGTGTGTGTGTAGGTGTGTATGTGTGTGTGTGTAGTGTGTATGTGTGGTGTGTGTGTGGTGTGTATAGGTGTGTGTGTAGGTGTGTAGGTGTGTAGGTGTGTGTGTAGGTGTGTATGTGTGTGTAGGTGTGTATGTGTGTGTAGGTGTGTGTGTAGGTGTGTATGTGTGTGTGTGTGTAGGTGTGTGTGTGTAGGTGTAGGTGTGTGTGTAGGTGTGTGTGTGTAGGTGTAGGTGTGTGTGTAGGTGTGTGTAGGTGTTGTGAAGGTGTGTATGTGTGTGTAGGTGTATGTGTGTGGTGTGAACATACTTATGGCTATGATCAGGCCTGTGTGGTTGTTTTGGAGACATGGTTGTCGGGTCGGTTGTGCGGTTGTGTGGCTTACAGTTGTAGTGGACGTGTTCTTCCTCCTTGTTGCTTTTCTGCTCAGATACAGTCACATTCTGACATTAGTTTAAACTGCACAGATGAGTTGAAACATTTGACAAATTTACCTCATTATAAATAATCTTCAGGTCAAAGTTCACACATTCATGTAGAGTTATATATTGGTTTCCTCGGTTTCGTATGATCCCAAAGGGGGACTTGAAATCGTAGGTGGGGTCCCCATATAGTGACATAAGACTGTGGGAGAAAAACATCAATTAACACAAGAGTTCATCCTTTTAGACCCAAAACCAGGACTCCTCCCCCATTACCCGACTGTAAGTGGCAGCCAATCACAGCATGCTCTCTTTCTCTTTCAATCACCTCTGTGCGTGCATATATCTTGTGTTATTGTGTGTCAGGGGCATAAATTTGTTTCATTATTATCATTTCTCGTCAATATTTACTTCCACAATATATCAATTTCAAATATGTTATTGTGAAAGGCCGATTTAGCACCAGAGAGTCATGAATAGTTATGCAAAAGTGGACTGTGCTTATTATTACATTACTATTGAAAAAAAAATCATCATTTTAATCCCAAAGCACAGCACCAAATAAAACATTTTTAGTCTGATTTTTCATGTCAGGCAATGAGGAAAAAAAAACAACAACATATGGGTCTTTTTATATATATAATATTAATAACTTGCAGCATGTGAGTAAAGCCCCTTTTTTCCACAGTGACTGGGCTGTATATCCCATGGCAAGATATAAATGTTTATAACGTCCAGAATCACTTTTCCACTGCGCCTCACTCTTGTCGACTGAATTAAGAATGCCTTTCTTTAGAAGAGGTTCTCAGCTACACTCCAAATCTTTTTATTTCTAATTTGTATGTATTTGATGTTGATCAGCTCAGAAGCAGAGCAGGCGACACAGTGAGAGATTTGTGCACAAAAAACACTTGGCATTTGGCATCATAATAACAGTTTACGTTAACATTAATTATTATTATTGTAGTGCAACGTTTTGCTTCAATTCTACAATCGTTTCAAAGGGTAAACTCACTCCCACTCTCAGTTTTGAACCATTTTAAACACATTTGGGGCTTGGGTCGATTCTCTCTGTGATGAGTTTGTTTTTGTATAAATAAATAGTAAAAGAGTCGGTCTTCTGAACGGCTCTTCTAAAATAATAGAAGTAAAAGATTTGGATCCCATAAAAGAGCCGAAAGTCCCCACTCACTAGTTGGTGCACGTCTGAGCTGTGTGAGGGGAGGGCTGAGCTCACAGAGCACGACGGGAGCCCACAAGGAAGTGTTGAACGCATAGACTGGAGAAGAATACAGCGAACTGTGAAACATGTACATAAAACAAGTACTAATAATAAACTGACTTAAACTACAAATGCGATAAATTGATAAAATAATTTTTATTTTGCCCAGTCCTATTAGAATGATACTTTTTCTCAGGAAATACAGCCATCACGCTGCACATCAAATAGATGCATGTTTTTTTTTTTTTGTGTTTTGTTTTTTTAAGAAAGTAGATTTGAATTTTTTTGTTTTGTTTGCAGTGCAGAATGTAAATATGATTAGAAAAATAAAACGATACTGAAACACAGTTTAAATTAGAGTAATACCACGAGCACCAAAAGCACAGATCACAAAAGTCCACAGACCATCACAAGGCAACACTCGAGTGAATGAAAACTGAAAAGTGAGTGAATGACAGCAGAATCTACAGGAACTACAACTACAGGTGGATCTTTTACTCAGGAAACATTTGGCTTCAATGGAAATGAGTCAGAAAAGGTTAAGAAGACATTTAAAAATCTATTCTAAATGTGAAGGGAAATCTGTGATTAACAGGAATTTAGATAAAAACAAAATGGCTGCTTATATTCACATTTTTTACATTTTCTTAAGGTCCTATATTACACAAAACTGGACCGTTATAATCATATGACAATGTTACCCACTCCCTCCCTCAAAAACAGACCTGGATTTGTGTTTGTTTCAATCTCAATGTTTGAGTTACACTTTTTATTTTTTTTAATTTGGCCCTTTTTGACCCCAGCCCCTTTGGGACAACGGATGCACCTGCCTTTGCTTATAATCCTGTGTACACAATAGCCCATTTGTTACCTAGATAAACAGCACC
>JAIEZT010000124.1:29732255-29795967 GCA_019594935.1 Periophthalmus modestus | reverse complement strand
GGTACTGTTGCAAGTTTCTTCTTCTACTAAAATCTGCTCTGTAGAGTATTTTATTTAATGTGGTTTACTGAAAAAAAGTGTTAAGTTTGATTGAATTTGGAGTGGATCAACAGAAAGTGGCCAAATGGCTCACATTTATGCATGTTCAACAAAAAAAATCTTGGTTTGAGTATTGATTGCAGTAACATTGATCAACTTATTCATGGTTTATAAACTACAATACGTTTACAACACTAACCAAATAAAACATAGGCAATGCACACAGATATTAAAATAAGCATCCTGTTGCGCTACATTTGATGTGATACGATGTTAAATCCTTAAAGATGCTAACAGATCGGTCACAGAAGTCACTGTGATTGAGAGCTGGGGAAGTGTGCAGTTTTTTCTTTCTCATTTCTGATTCCTGATCATCAGTTTTTGAAAACTAACCCCGATTGCCCATGTCTTTCAAAACTTAGAAGAAGAGCTTAATTAGTTTGTCATTTAGACAGTGTCTTTGAGCATACATTTAATGTCGATTATCTTCTGTCCAACAGGGCGGCAGGAAGAGAGGAAGAGGTCTCCGGCGCCTGTCCCCTCGGACCACTCGCCCCCGCCGCGGTGATCCTTCAGCGAGGGGCAGCTCTCAACCCTCCTCTTCTGCTCCGGTAGGCCTGATCACATCTGCCCTGTGCTCTTTTTCTAATGTTGTTATAAAGAGATTAGTATTCACCTGTGTGTTCTGATGTTCCATCTCCAGGGAGCGGACCGCCCAGGACCCTCCACCGCTGGGACGCCCCGCGGCTCGGCTCTCAGCAGGTAAGCCTCACACACTTAACTCAACTAAACTCTGTCTCTTGGTGGTTTAGATTGTTTGTTGAAATTTGTACATGTTTTTTATCCCTTTTCCATTTTTGCCTCTTTTTAAATCAAACTTAAACTTTTGTAGGCTGCCAGCAGCAGAAGGCCTCTGCCTCGGCAGACTCGTCCTTCTGCTCATGTGCGGGTGAGTTTGACCTGTCTTAAATATTCAGTGACACTTAACTGTATGAAATGTCAAATGGCTCTTGCTCTTTTTCTTGATTCCCAGCCTGTTGAGAGCCGCAGCCCTGGGCTCTCCCCCTCTGGCTCCTCTCCCTCTGGATCCTCCCCCTCTGGGATCCTCCCCCTCGGGCTCCTCCGTGCCCCCTCACCCTGGTGCTCAGGTAAGTCTATGTTTCTCTCTGAATGAGACATTGTGCCGTTGTTGCATTGTGTTTGACGTATGTCTGTATATTGTTGGAGCAGCCTGGAGGCCGGCAGCTGTCCCTGTTCCCTCTCTGGGTCCATGTGTGGGACATGTCTCTGTTTCTGGAGGTATACAGGACCCTACACTAGAACACTGTTGGTCACATGTAAAACGGACACAATACTATAAAGTGACTGCGCTCTCTTTCAGCTCTTTGAGACTATCCTTCCCAACCTGCACCACATGGACCAGGAGGTTTGGGTGTACGCCACTGAGTCAGATTCCATGCTGGTGACTCCCCCCTGGGCGTCTGCCTCCATTCTCCGTGAGATTGAGGAGACCCTTGCGTCCACTTTGAGCCACTCGCCTACAGCAACGAACTGTAAGTCCCCATGCTGTGGGGTTTAACCATTCACTTGTTTTACAGTGACAGGTACAGGTGAGTATTGTCACAAGGTCTCAGGTGAGTAGTACTGTCTTTTTACTTTTACTTGTCATTTTGAGTTTAAGGTTTGTAACAGCAGGAGGAGAACATGCTTAGACTCTGCAACACTCACTGTGATGGTCCGAATGCCTGCTTCGGCTCACACTGGATCCGATGACCTCTTAGGACTACACTGGGTCCCTGTCTCACAGAATGGTGACTAGTTTACAGAATGCATTTATTCACAACTTACAGATGTCACAACAACCTGCCTCTTTCCTCCTCTGTGCCTCAGGTCTAAGCAGATCCCACATGAAAACACAGTGTGACTATTCACCACATATGCCCTTCTACAGTGATTTCATTTGATCCTTAATTGTCTATTCCAGTTTTGAAGTGGACTCTACTGTCACCTGTTGGAGATGCCCCTGAAACTAAAACAGGATGAAGATGAAGAACCTAACTGTTGTCATCATGATACTGGAGTTATCACACATCTGGTAGGTTAAGTGTCGGTGCTCGCTGGTTTAGTAGCTTTCAAAAAAAAGAATTACATTTTGCAGTGCAGTATATGTAATTGAATAGATCCTGCTTTAAGATGAGGAATATTCATGGTGTTTTCATAGTATTACACAATAATTTGGTTGTTGATCTACATCAGATGATATAGATAAGACATGTGTCTCGCTGACCACGTTTGGGAAGAACAGTTGTTAAGATGCGTCACACCACCCAAAGACTGTCTGAAGTTACAGTGTAAATGTGTCAAAGTAATACATCACCATGTTATGTGCAGTAGTGTGTACTGTGCCTGAGCCTTAGTACCTGCACACTTAGTGTAGCTCAACAGACCTAGCCTACATACAGAAACAGTAAATAAGAGCTGTTTACAGTTTCAGTACAGTTAGCTCCTCCCCTCAGATAAATTAGGCAGTGTCCACGAGCAATCTGACCCGAACTGAAGAAGCGGCTCGGATGAGCAGCGAAACGTCTTCACTCTTACAACTTTTTGTCCGGTTGACAGATTTGACTTTTTGCTTTTGCTCTGGATCAGACTTAGAGGACTGAGGGATTACACAGATATTGTCTAATGTAGAACATCTTATTATACTGTTTCTTTTTTTCCTTTAACAGATAATGTTCTGGCAAGAAGAGCAGAAATGAATACAACTGTGACCATTTACAAGTTTCTGTAAGTCATTTTGCAATATTCTATTTTATAACAGTATTTCAAATCAAGTTGATATAAGTGTGGCACTATGTGATTTCTGATGAACTCTAAACTCTGTTTACCCCCCATGAATTAAATCTAGTCTAACTAGGCCTGAAAACGTTAAATATAACTACTGTTTATATCTATTTGGATCATATTGTGGATGGTGTGTTTTAAGAGCAATAATCGGTATCACCAGCAGGGGGTGCTTTCACTGACAGCAGCTGTAGCCTGGGCAGAAGAAGTACCGTCTGAGTGAGCGCAGAGCAGGCATCAACTGAGTTTTATTATTATTTTTTCCAGATATTCATCATGATGGCAGAGGATGTGTTTGAAAAACTCGTTAAAGGTACCAGCCAGTTGGATGAGAAGCAACAACCAGACCCTTCTCCAAAAACAGGGCCTGAGGAAGAATCTCTGTGCGCTACTTTACCATTTCACCTTCTCCACTCAAAACTTGACCAGAGCCAACACTCCAAGAGGCCACGGGGGTGAGGGAGGTGTTCAAGGCTCACTTTTGTGAAGAGGGAGCAGTGCCACGGCAACCCGCAGTCTTCATGTCCTCCACAGGACTGACCCACAACGGCTCTTTTAAGAGCCACGTACTACACTATAAAGAGCTTAACATCTTAGAATCTATGGTTATGATTCATTATATTTATTCACTTAGCAATTATTATACTACCTAAAGTTTAAGATTGCATATTTTTGTGCTGTTGTTTCTTGTTTGTATTGGCTGTCAGAACTGGGCTGTTGACTGTAGCTTCAGGTTCATCATAACATGGACATTCAAGATTGGCCCTAATGAGCAGGTTACAGCAGTCTAATGCAGAATAAGCCCTTCTTTAGGTACAAGGGGTTTGTTTTTGTTTTTTTATGTGACCTCAAAACTGTAAAGGCACATTTATTGATCAGTTCGTTTTTTTGAAAAAAAACATTTGATGGCCAGATTTTTGTTTTTAATCATAAAGTTCTTTGAGACCTTTAAAAGACGAGTTCACAAACGGAATCCTGCTTGAAAGTGTTCATAATAAGATGTTTATAAGATGTTTAGCAGACAAAACGGATATTAATTGTTTGTAAATGTTCTGAAAAAAGGTAATACACATCCAGATGTTTTGTATCCGTGTTTCTTGGCTTGCTTTTTAAGTACAGTTGATTCCCACCTCTGTTGAAGTTCAAATTCAGGGGGAAGTGGGTCATGGCACTCTGGGCTTAGATAATGACTCGTATAGGACCTTAACAAATACTTAAGTTAAAATAGTCTTCACTTTAGAAGGGTTTACAAAAAGGTATTAGCTACTGGTTGAACTAATCATGAACTAATGGTGTTAACAAAACATTTCAAACATTTCTTAGCCATTATCACAGGCTTAAATAATGTGAAAATTCTATTATTGTTTTTCTGTGTAATTTGCGTAATAAAGCATAATTAGTCTTCACTTTAGAAAAGCTCTCAAAAAGACTTAACCAGTAATAGCTGCCTGAATTATTGCATTGCAGGATTAATAAATCATTCTCTCATAGCTTTACTAATCATTAACAAGTGTTTGAGTTGATACTTAAATATGCATTTACAAATACACACACAAACAAACTGTATTAGACTCTGCATTAGACTCTGTATTAGACTCTGCATTTGATTCTAGTTGGAATTTTGCTGTACACTGCCTTTAACCCGACTGTACAATAAAAATCAACAGAACGATTCCCCGAGCCTGCGCCTGTTCTTCATGCAACAGAACAGAAACCGACACCCCTAGAGCCAGTGTGTCTTGATTTTTGGTCGGCTGAGGATGCAAAAGGTCGGAGTGTGGATGTTTTAGTGGTAACCGACCACTTTACTAAATGGCCCATGTGTTCCAGTCCCTGATCAGTCAGCAAAACAAGTCGCCCGTCAGTTATGGGACAGATACTTTTACGTCTATGGCAGGAGTGTCAAACTCAAATTCACAGAGGGCCAAAATTAACTTAAAATTAGTTTTTCAAAATCTGCATTTCTGGGCTTCAAAGTGCACAAATCATGGGGCAAACTCCGCACTGAATACATTTAGGAAGGAAAAAAAGAGGAAACTTTCAAGTCTGAGAACACCATCCCAACTGTGAAATACGGGGGTGACAGCATCATGTTGTGGGGTTGTTTTGCTGCAGGAGGGACTGGTGCACTTCACAAAATAGATGCATCATGAGGAAATGACATTATGTGAAAACATTGATCTCAGTCCTATTGAAAATGTATGGGCAGACCTGAAAAGGCTCTGGTTTAGTTTAGTCTTCAGCCCTGGTTTAGCCCTGGTCTAGTGCAGAAAGAGAGAGAAATACAACGGTTACATTTGTTATGATCTAGTGGTTGGACCCAAAAGCAGAACAAAGGCAGGTAAGTAACAAGGATTATTTTAGACTCTAAAATAATCCTTGTTACTTACCTGCCTTTGTTCTCTAAAATTTAGAGGCAAGATGGTGGCAGAGGGTGTGAGTTTTGGAGCTGGACTTGTCACTGTAACAACATTACATTCACTCTTATAGTATTTAGTTGTAAATCGTATAAAGACTTGGTTCTTTCCTCTCACTGTTGTAGGAGGTTCTTGTTCCTCTGGAGATCTTCATCAGCAGTGGTGTTTCAGGTTTCCTTCCTAAACAAAGAAACTGTGTGATTAGACTGTTTTTGAGAGGAACAGCAGATCACACAGCCTGAAGGTCTCTTTTTGGACCAGGGTTTGTTCACTTCTTCTTCTCATGTGGGCCAGAGCATCTGGTTGGTCTCCAGAAATGTTTTTGGGGGTCCTGAAACACTTTTGGTGAGAGTTTGGTGTAATGTTTTATTCTTATTTACAGATACAGGTTTAACATGTGTTTACAGAGAATCTGTGGATCTGTGTTCTTCTGACGACATCTGACTGGAACTAGAGCTGGAGAAGTGGTTGGAGTTGCAGAAGACAGAGCAGAGATGGTGATGACTGTGGAAATGTTTTTCCTCTGTCAGACACAGACAGGAACAGAGATGTGGAACCTGGACTTAGGTTCCTTTAATGAAAACTAAACAAAAGTCGAATCAATCATGTAGCTCATTATGACATATTAGATTTGAGTTTGGCAGGATTAAACTACAGTCCTCCACATGGATCCTAAAAGTGCAATAATCTCGAGTTACAAAACAATCCACATTATTTCTCCAGAGACAGAAAACCTTCTCACTGTGTTGAGTCATGGTCTAATGTCAGGATCAGGGCTCCCTCCGGTGGTGGTTCACTGCAGTGTGTGAACGATACCATGGACAGCTCCACCAGACTCAGCTCTCTGTGAAAAGTGAAAATGATTCCAGTGGAAACAACAGTCTATTGTCATTAATAAAATTATGACTTTTGTATTGTTCTTTACTCTGTAATATTGCTCTTGCTCTTCACTAGATCATGGTGGATCCGTGCTGACTCCAGCCTCACATTGGAACATCTGGACATAGATAAAATAAGATGTATTTGATGATCAAACTGGTTCAGGGTTTTCAAGGTTTCTTGGTTTCTGATTCAAGGTTTGTTGAGTAGCTCTTAAAATAGAATTTAATAGAATTCTCCTTATGTTCATTCCTAACAGATTAAAATGTAATTTCTGTTGATAGATTCATGAACAGGAGCACATAGTATCCTGTGATCAGGAATGAAAAACATTGAAAAACATTGTGCCCTCTACTATGTTCCAAGTGTACTGCAGAGGATGTCCCCTACGGATAAGTTGAAATATTCCAAATTGCTTATAAATGTCAAGGATATTTAAACTAAAATCATGTGTGGTTTTTCCCAGCTCCTGCAGTGCTTTCATTTGATCCTCAATTGTCTATTGCAGAATAGAAGTGGACTCTACTGACACCTGTTAGAGATGCTCCTGAAGCTAAAACAGGATGAAGATGAAGAACCTAACTGTCGTCATGATGATGTGAAAGGTGGAGTTATCAGATGTCTGGTAGGTTTAGTGTCAGTGCTTCCAAATGTCCTTTGGATTAGTAGCTTTTATCTATTTGGATGATATTGCGGGTGATGTGTTTTAAGAGCAATACTCGGTTTCACCAGCAGAGGGCGCATGGTGCTTTCACTGACAGTAGCTGTAGCCTGGGCAGAAGTTCAGTCCGAGAGAGAGCAGAGCATCAAGCAATCTCCTGTACCAAGTGTTTTTATTATCTTTTCCAGATATTCACCATGATGGAAGTTGCATTTGGCATCGGGACCTCGCAGTGGAGAGTGTTTCGCTGGGAAGTGGAAATCCACTGTGTGAGAAGTGTGTGAAGGCAACTTGTCTCCTCCACAACTTCATGAGGGCTACAGCAGCAAGAGACACACCAGCACTGAGAGCAGCTGGAGCACCAGGGTAGAAGCCACTTCCAGATGTGAGGCGGATGGGAGCCAACAACACGTCCCAAGAGGTCACGAGGGTGAGGGAGGTGTTCAAGGCTCACTTCTATGAAGACGGAGCAGAGCCATGGCAGCCCGCAGAGTACTCAAGTCCACCACAGGACTGACCCACAACGGCTCTTTTAGGAGCCACGCGCTCTAAACTATAAAGAGCTTAACCTTTTAGAGTCTATGGATATGATTCATTATATTTGTTTAATTTTCAAATATAATAGTACCTAAATTTTAAGATTGTATATTTTTGTGCTGTTCTTTGTTTCTTGTTTGTGTCACCGGGTACAGGATAGAATAAGGCTGCGAAACTGCTTAAATTAGCAGTTTGTGTAAGATGGACCAGTGAGGAGGTTCTGAAGGAGGTTTATAAGACAAAAGCTAGAGCCAAAACAGAAACAATTACTGGAGCCACAGGTAAAGCTTAGGGGAGTTGTATTGGACAGAATGAACAAAAAACATTAACAGTAACATTCACTCACAAAACAAAACTATACCTCAGTGTCCCTATTTGAGCTCAGATTTTTCAAACTCCTGCCGGCTTAGTAGTCAGTGATTAGTTGAGTCAAAATCCTTTGATGCAATGTGATACCGTCCTACCGCACTCCACATGTCTGCAGTGGTGGGAGAAGAGCCTGCCCTCTCAGGAGGTCAATGGTTCGGTTCAGCTCAGATCATGTCCACTACTGTGGAGTTATTATTCATTTGGGATAGGGAGGCAATTGTATTGGGGTGATAGACACACCTCATTTTGTGTTTTCCACGTAATCGTCTCATTGTGTACAGTGTGCCATACATATTGTGGCACTCAGATGTTGCTCGTGAACTTGGTGTGTGTCTCAAAGTGTCATCAGCAGACTTGCATCAAGACACAGAACTACTGGCAGAGTTTGTGAAAGACCCAGAAGAGCCCCACGAGTGACAGACCGCAACGATGACCAGTACCTAAGGACCTATGCACTCAGACATCATTATCCTACTGCCACACAGCTGCAGGCCCGTTTACGAGATGTGAGGGGTACTAGGGTTTCCAGACAAACATTTGCAACCAACTCCAACACTTTGGCTTGAATGCCAGACGACCGTTGCAGGTGACTCCACCGACACCAAGACACCGCCGTGAATGTTTGAGGTGGGCACGAGACCATGTGACCTGCACAATGCAGCAGTGGTCTACTGTCCTGTTCACTGATGAGTGTCGGGTCACCTTGCACAGAAATGATGGTCGTCAGCGTTGCTGGAGAAGGCGAGGTGAGTGATACCCCGAGGTTAACTTGGTCCCCAGGGTTCGCTTTGGTGGAGGAGGTGCAACAGTCTGGGCATCACCAGCCAGTGCAAAACAGATTTGGTTATTGTAGATGGCTCAGTCACTGCATGTTCTTACCTCAGAGACATCATAGAACCCATCATCATCCCCCAATTCCACAGCACACACCCCCGACTTTCTGTTCATAGATGATAATGAAGCCCATAGAGCACGTCTGGGACCAGCTGAAGCAGAGACTGGATGGTCGTACCCCACCCCCACGTGACCTGGCAGAACTGCCTGTAGCACTTGTGGAAGAGTGGAGCGCATCGCCTCAGAACAACATCATGAGGCTAGTGAGGAGCATGAGACGTCGCTGTCAAGCTGTCATTGGGGCAAATGGTGGAAACATCGGCTACTGACGCTGTCAATTTTTGTTATTTGGGGCTGTCCTAGTTATTCTCTAAATTTTTGCGGTAATAAATATTAAACTCATGAAAATGGTGTTTCCTCTCATTCATTATTAGTAATATCAAAGGAAACTTTTACTTATTTCATTAAAATTCAGACCAAATATGGAAAAGCACTCATGTAAATAACAATATCCCTATCTTATTGTGAGTAGTAGTATTGTAGTATATAATCAGTAATCAGGGCTTTGGGCCAATCCATGTGCTTCTGCAACCAGTGACCATCACATCACAGTTCATCTTTTGAATAAACACATAGAGCTGTGTCTGAGAGAACGCCAAAGCCTTTCATTTTGGAGATGTGAGAGTGTGCAGTTTACTGTCAAACTAATGTGATTTTATTTCAGTGTATAAAAAGACCTACATTTCAAAAGTTCTTCTCTGCAGAAGAGGAATGTCAGGAGTGGGATTTGAACCCACGCCTCCATGTGGAGACCAGAAGTCCCTGCTCTGAGAAAGGTGTTTACCTTGAGTCTGGCGCCTTAGACCGCTCGGCCATCCTGACAGCCTGCTGCTGGGAGGGCTCGGTGTCTACTGTCAGTATGTAGGCCCTGATACACTATGTCTCATTTAACTGGCACAAATGACTATACTCACACTTACTTGTTGGATTGGCACCAAGCACATATAACTAATACATCATTTGCAGGGCCTTTAAATCTGAGATGTCATTTTACAGCTGCAGCAATAGTGGTGTATCCAAGAATGCGAGAAGCACTATAGTTAACCAATATTCAACCTTCGGTGAAGCAGCCCCTGACGCTGTCTGCATCCCTGCAATCTGCTCAAAGCACAACAAAAGTCAAATACATTTCCAGGAGTCGGATTTAAACCCACGCCTCAATTTGGAGACCAAAATGTGCTTAGGCTTTATCTTAAGTCTGATGCCTTGGACATCCAAGCCGTTCTGACATGTGCCTTGCTTCCAATTGAGGGTGTGAAAATTTCAATATTAGGACAAAGTAAATACTTTGGCATTTCTTTCACTTAATAAAGTTTTACATGTACTTTTCGTATTTATACAGAGGTCATGCCATTTACCGGTTAAAGGCATTGAAGAATGGTCACTAATCACAATGCTATGCAACTTGTAGAGAGGTCTCTATTGTTTTTCTATCTGTTCTAATAGATGTGGAGTGAGATTAGGTTGGTAATCTGATCCCAGTACATGTGTTACAATGTATTTGTCTTGAGATGAGGTTGTCAGTGGTTGTTATGGATATCAGTTCATCAAATTTAAAAGCCACATCGCCCAACGTGGGGCTCGAACCCACGACCCTGAGATTAAGAGTCTCATGCTCTACCGACTGAGCTAGCCGGGCACTTGTATCAGAAATCTGTGTTTGTTCAAAATGATCAGATCCCAATAGAGGTAAATTTGTCTTGAGATTAGGTTGTAGGTGGCTGTTATGGCCATCACTTAATCAAGTTCAAAAGGGCTCTCGCCCAACGTGGGGCTCGAACCCATAACTGTGAGATTAAGACGGGGAAAAAAGGGCTTATAGCTGTTTTGCTTCATAAAAATGGAATACACTCCAAGGAAAAGCAAAACTGGATACGTTGGTGAAAAGGTCAGAATCAGAAGAATCAGAAGTTTTATTGCCATTGAAACTTACTTTGGTGATAAAGTGCACATAGAAACACAAGAAAAAAAACACACTGAATAAATACAAATACAAATACAAACAAGGGCATGCAGGTAGAAAATATATACAACAGCAGCATCAGAACAACAGTGCAACATGGGTTATTTAGTGACCAGTGTCATAAAGTGTCCAGTTTAGTGCAGGTTTATGAAGCGTTCATGAGAGAAACAGCAGAGGGGAAGAAACTGTTCTTATGATGAGAGGTTCTGATCCTGATGGATCGTGGCCTCCTGCCAGAGGAAAGAGGCTGAAATAGTCCATGTCCAGGGGAGAAGGCTGCCCGATGAGGGTGGGGTCATCTGCAAACTTGACCATTTTGACGAAGTCGTGGCTGGAGGTGCAGCAGTTGTACAGGGAGAAGAGCAGGGGGGAAAGTACACAGCCCTGTAGCCCTGGAGGTTGGTGCGCTCGTCAAGTCAACCCCAAACGAATTGCCGAGTAGTTAAAATCTGCATTTCTGGGCTTCAAAGTCCGCAAATTGTTGGGAAAACTGTGCAATGGGCAGCACGGCGGTCTGCTCTTTCATGATTTGGCAGCACAGAAAATGAGCCAAGTTTCCAGCATCTGAGTCTCCCACAAGCACAACTTGGTTCTAAAGGCCCTCACTGCACTGTAAATGTCTGTAATTGCTACATAAGGCTTCTTGGTGTATGATGCAGTGGTAAACTGTAAGCTCACCTGCATCATTCTCCCGCATCTTCTCCTGAATCCTGCCCACCAGTCCACTCTTTTGATCGGGGTGCACCATCTGTCCTCAGTGCCACAAGTTTATCCCAGGGCAGCATCATTTCCTTGAAACAATTGGACACCTCCTCAAAGATTTCTTTTCCTGTGGTTGTGCCATGCACGGATTTTAATCCTAAAAGTTCCTCCATAATGGAAAGTTTAGAGTCCACTCCACAGATACAGACTGATAACAGAGCAGTGTCAGATGTGTCACTGCTTTCATCTACAGCGAGTGAGTCAGCCTCCTTTTTAAGAGAGGGGCAAAGTTTCATGCAGGTATGTGAGTGTGTGCCATGAGAGAGGGAGAGAGAGAGGGGGAGAAAGAGAGAGAGAAAGAGAGAGAGGGTGAAGGAGAGAGAAAGAGAGAATATAATGGATGTAAACTGTATACATTTCACAGTAGAAATGTAGTAGCTGCTCAACCATGGCACCACAAACATAACAATATTACCTAAGTTTGTTTGTGCAAACAGAAGATGTTGCTTTAGTTTAAAGTGGGCAGGCTCAGTAATTACACAGAAATTAAGCACAAATGTTATTTTTTCAGTCTTAACAATACATTCTATAAAAGAACTTCATCTTCATTTCATTTAAAAAACTGGCTCTTGTTGTAAAACATAAACACAGCCCAAAACCCTCCACTCCACTGGACCTCTCAGTAACAACGACCAGTCAGACCAGTGGAGGACAGAGTCTGAGCCCAGGAAAATAGAAATATAAAATAGAAATATAAATGGAAGATATAAATATATACTTCTATAGGTTCTGTAAATTCATCATGAGTTTATGATCATTCCAATACTTTTATCTGCTGACTGGAGCAAAAACTAACATGTGGACAGTGGACAAGTGTTTGGTCCACACTGGTCTAACATGTGGACAGTGGACAAGTGTTTGGTCCACACTGGTCTAACATGTGGACAGTGGACAAGTGTTTGGTCCACACTGGTCCAGCTCATTGGATGTGGAAAAACTGATGTTTATGGCTCTTCCCGTGAAAACAGGTAACACTCAAATCTTATCACCCATTCCATGGTTGCCAATGGTTACACAACATTCAAAGCATAACAACATAATCCACAACATTCGATTGTCCGCCATTTCGCTCTTGTCCTCGAGAGAGAAGCCTCGCACTGTTCTCCACACTAAGCTAACGGCTAATAGCTAACGGCTAATAGAAGCTAAACTAGCGCAGCTCATTTGTTTTTGTTCCCGCAGCACTTGAACTTCATCAACCTTCAAGTTCAGCAGCACTTGGACGCCACCAGCCTAGAAGTTCATCTGCAGCATGGTAAAGCAAATTTGTCTTTTTAAAAAGCATTTGCGATGATTATTAGTATAAATAACAACATTAGCTATAAGGCTAATGTAAGTATTTGGGCGTCAGTAACAT
Organism: Periophthalmus modestus; assembly: GCA_019594935.1. NCBI lineage: Eukaryota > Metazoa > Chordata > Actinopteri > Gobiiformes > Gobiidae > Periophthalmus > Periophthalmus modestus. The sequence continues at coordinate 29,783,245 of JAIEZT010000124.1, read as the reverse complement.
GAACAAAGTAGCACTAACTGCCTAACACATTGAAAATAGAAATATAAATGGAAAATATAAATATATACTTGTATAGGTTCCATAGATGATTAAATATGAAATGGCAAAAACTTTGAACACGGTTTAATATAGTTTAGCAACATGTTGTAGCAACATACGTTCAAATATATTGTATGATATGTCCAAAACACTGATTTTATATAAGGATATTGTACTATATTTGTACAAAGGGAATAAATCCTCAATGTATTTGTATGTTTTTAATAAATAAAAGGGATTTGCTTTGTAAATACATCATTAGAAGGCAAAATCTGTGAAGGTACTGTTGCAAGTTTCTTCTACTAAATCTGCTCTGTAGAGTATTTTATTTAATGTAGTTTACTGAAAATAAGTGTTAGGTTTGATTGAATTTGGAGTGGGATCAACAGAAAGTGGCCAAATGGCTCACATTTATGCATGTTCAACAAAAAAGTTTGGTTTGAGTATTGATTGCAGTAACATTGATCAACTTATTCATGGTTTATAAACTACAATACGTTTACAACACTAACCAAATAAAACATAGGCAATGCACACAGATATTAAAATAAGCATCCTGTTGCGCTACATTTGGTGTGATACGATGTTAAATCCTTAAAGATGCTAACAGATCGGTCACAGAAGTCACTGTGATTGAGAGCTGGGGAAGTGTGCAGTTTTTTCTTTCTCTCATTTTCTGATTCCTGATCATCAGTTTTTGAAAACTAACCCCGATTGCCCATGTCTTTCAAAACTTAGAAGAAGAGCTTAATTAGTTTGTCATTTAGACAGTGTCTTTGAGCATACATTTAATGTCGATTATCTTCTGTCCAACAGGGCGGCAGGAAGAGGAAGAGGTCTCCGGCGCCTGTCCCTCGGACCACTCGCCCCCGCCGCGGTGATCCTTCAGCGAGGGGCAGCTCTCAACCCTCCTCTTCTGCTCCGGTAGGCCTGATCACATCTGCCCTGTGCTCTTTTTCTAATGTTGTTATAAAGAGATTAGTATTCACCTGTGTGTTCTGATGTTCCATCTCCAGGGAGCGGACCGCCCAGGACCCTCCACCGCTGGGACGCCCGCGGCTCCTCAGCAGGTAAGCCTCACACACTTAACTCAACTAAACTCTGTCTCTTGGTGGTTTAGATTGTTTGTTGAAATTAGTACATGTTTTATCCCTTTTCCATTTTTGCCTCTTTTAAATCAAACTTAAACTTTTGTAGGCTGCCAGCAGCAGAAGGCCTCTGCCTCGGCAGACTCGTCCTTCTGCTCATGTGCGGGTGAGTTTGACCTGTCTTAAATATTCAGTGACACTTAACTGTATGAAATGTCAAATGGCTCTTGCTCTCTTTTTCTTGATCCCAGCCTGTTGAGAGCCGCAGCCCTGGGCTCTCCCCCTCTGGCTCCTCTCCCTCTGGATCCTCCCCCTCTGGATCCTCCCCCTCGGGCTCCTCCGTGTGCCCCTCACCCTGGTGCTCAGGTAAGTCTATGTTTCTCTGAATGAGACATTGTGCCGTTGTTGCATTGTGTTTGACGTATGTCTGTATATTGTTGGAGCAGCCTGGAGGCCGGCAGCTGTCCCTGTTCCCTCTCTGGGTCCATGTGTGGGACACGTCTCTGTTTCTGGAGGTATACAGGACCCTACACTAGAACACTGTTGGTCACATGTAAAACGGACACAATACTATAAAGTGACTGCGCTCTCTTTCAGCTCTTTGAGACTATCCTTCCCAACCTGCACCACATGGACCAGGAGGTTTGGGTGTACGCCACTGAGTCAGATTCCATGCTGGTGACTCCCCCCTGGGCGTCTGCCTCCATTCTCCGTGAGATTGAGGAGACCCTTGCGTCCACTTTGAGCCACTCGCCCTACAGCAACGAACTGTAAGTCCCCATGCTGTGGGGTTTAACCATTCACTTGTTTTACAGTGACAGGTACAGGTGAGTATTGTCACAAGGTCTCAGGTGAGTAGTAGTACTGTCTTTTTACTTTTTACTTGTCATTTTGAGTTTAAGGTTTGTAACAGCAGGAGGAGAACATGCTTAGACTCTGCAACACTCACTGTGATGGTCCGAATGCCTGCTTCGGCTCACAGTGGATCCGATGACCTCTTAGGACTACACTGGGTCCTGTCTCACAGAATGGTGACTAGTTTACAGAATGCATTTATTCACAACTTACAGATGTCACAACCCTGCCTCTTTCCTCCTCTGTGCCTCAGGTCTAAGCAGATCCCACATGAAAACACAGTGTGACTATTCACCACATATGCTTTCTACAGTGATTTCATTTGATCCTTAATTGTCTATTCCAGTTTTGAAGTGGACTCTACTGTCACCTGTTGGAGATGCCCCTGAAACTAAAACAGGATGAAGATGAAGAACCTAACTGTTGTCATCATGATACTGGAGTTATCACACATCTGGTAGGTTAAGTGTCGGTGCTCGCTGGTTTAGTAGCTTTCAAAAAAAGAATCAAACAGTAATATGCAGTAATATGAATTGAATAGATCCTGCTTTAAGATGAGGAATATTCATGGTGTTTTCATAGTATTACAACATAATTTGGTTGTTGATCTACATCAGATGATATAGATAAGACATGTGTCTCGCTGACCACGTTGGGAAGAACAGTTGTTAAGATGCGTCACACCACCCAAAGACTGTCTGAAGTTACAGTGTAAATGTGTCAAAGTAATACATCACCATGTTATGTGCAGTAGTGTGTACTGTGCCTGAGCCTTAGTACCTGCACACTTAGTGTAGCTCAACAGACCTAGCCTACATACAGAAACAGTAAATAAGAGCTGTTTACAGTTTCAGTACAGTTAGCTCCTCCCCTCAGATAAATTAGGCAGTGTCCACGAGCAATCTGACCCGAACTGAAGAAGCGGCTCGGATGAGCAGCGAAACGTCTTCACTCTTACAACTTTTTGTCCGGTTGACAGATTTGACTTTTTTGCTTTTGCTCTGGATCAGACTTAGAGGACTGAGGGATTACACAGATATTGTCTAATGTAGAACATCTTATTATACTGTTTCTTTTTTTTTTCCTTTAACAGATAATGTTCTGGCAAGAAGAGCAGAAATGAATACAACTGTGACCATTTACAAGTTTCTGTAAGTCATTTTGCAATATTCTATTTTTATAACAGTATTTCAAATCAAGTTGATATAAGTGTGGCACTATGTGATTTCTGATGAACTCTAAACTCTGTTTACCCCCCATGAATTAAATCTAGTCTAACTAGGCCTGAAAAACGTTAAATATAACTACTGTTTATATCTATTTGGATCATATTGTGGATGGTGTGTTTTAAGAGCAATAATCGGTATCACCAGCAGGGGGTGCTTTCACTGCCAGCAGCTGTAGCCTGGGCAGAAGAAGTACCGTCTGAGTGAGCGCAGAGCAGGCATCAACTGAGTTTTATTATTATTTTTTCCAGATATTCATCATGATGGCAGAGGATGTGTTTGAAAAAACTCGTTAAGGTACCAGCCAGTTGGATGAGAAGCAACAACCAGACCCTTCTCCAAAAACAGGGCCTGAGGAAGAATCTCTGTGCGCTACTTTACCATTTCACCTTCTCCACTCAAAACTTGACCAGAGCCAACACTCCAAGAGGCCACGGGGGTGAGGGAGGTGTTCAAGGCTCACTTTTGTGAAGAGGGAGCAGTGCCACGGCAACCCGCAGTCTTCATGTCCTCCACAGGACTGACCCACAAACGGCTCTTTAAGAGCCACGTACTACACTATAAAGAGCTTAACATCTTAGAATCTATGGTTATGATTCATTATATTTATTCACTTAGCAATTATTATACTACCTAAAGTTTAAGATTGCATATTTTTGTGCTGTTGTTCTTGTTTGTATTGGCTGTCAGAACTGGGCTGTTGACTGTAGCTTCAGGTTCATCATAACATGGACATTCAAGATTGGCCCTAATGAGCAGGTTACAGCAGTCTAATGCAGAATAAGCCCTTCTTTAGGTACAAGGGGTTTGTTTTTGTTTTTTTTATGTGACCTCAAAACTGTAAAGGCACATTTATTGATCAGTTCGTTTTTTTGAAAAAAACATTTGATGGCCAGATTTTTGTTTTTAATCATAAAGTTCTTTGAGACCTTTAAAGACGAGTTCACAAACGGAATCCTGCTTGAAAGTGTTCATAATAAGATGTTTATAAGATGTTTAGCAGACAAAAACGGATATTAATTGTTTGTAAATGTTCTGAAAAAAGGTAATACACATCCAGATGTTTTGTATCCGTGTTTCTTGGCTTGCTTTTTTAAGTACAGTTGATTCCACCTCTGTTGAAGTTCAAATTCAGGGGGAAGTGGGTCATGGCACTCTCTGGGCTTAGATAATGACTCGTATAGGACCTTAACAAATACTTAAGTTAAAATAGTCTTCACTTTAGAAGGGTTTACAAAAAGGTATTAGCTACTGGTTGAACTAATCATGAACTAATGGTGTTAACAAAACATTTCAAACATTTCTTAGCCATTATCACAGGCTTAAATAATGTGAAAATTCTATTATTGTTTCTGTGTAATTTGCGTAATAAAGCATAATTAGTCTTCACTTTAGAAAAGCTCTCAAAAAGACTTAACCAGTAATAGCTGCCTGAATTATTGCATTGCAGGATTAATAAATCATTCTCTCATAGCTTTACTAATCATTAACAAGTGTTTGAGTTGATACTTAAATATGCATTTACAAATACACACACAAACTGTATTAGACTCTGCATTAGACTCTGTATTAGACTCTGCATTTGATTCTAGTTGGAATTTTGCTGTACACCGCCTTTAACCCGACTGTACAATAAAAATCAACAGAACGATTCCCCGAGCCTGCGCCTGTTCTTCATGCAACAGAACAGAAACCGACACCTCTAGAGCCAGTGTGTCTTGATTTTTGGTCGGCTGAGGATGCAAAAGGTCGGAGTGTGGATGTTTTAGTGGTAACCGACCACTTTACTAAAATGGCCCATGTGTTCCAGTCCCTGATCAGTCAGCAAAACAAGTCGCCCGTCAGTTATGGGACAGATACTTTTACGTCTATGGCAGGAGTGTCAAACTCAAATTCACAGAGGGCCAAAATTAACTTAAAATTAGTTTTCAAATCTGCATTTCTGGGCTTCAAAGTGCACAAATCATGGGGCAAACTCCGCACTGAATACATTTAGGAAGGAAAAAAAGAGGAAACTTTCAAGTCTGAGAACACCATCCCAACTGTGAAATACGGGGGTGACAGCATCATGTTGTGGGGTTGTTTTGCTGCAGGAGGGACTGGTGCACTTCACGAAATAGATGCATCATGAGGAAATGACATTATGTGAAAACATTGATCTCAGTCCTATTGAAAATGTATGGGCAGACCTGAAAAGGCTCTGGTTTAGTTTAGTCTTCAGCCCTGGTTTAGCCCTGGTCTACTGCAGAAAGAGAGAGAAATACAACGGTTACATTTGTTATGATCTAGTGGTTGGACCCAAAAGCAGAACAAAGGCAGGTAAGTAACAAGGATTATTTTAGACTCTAAAATAATCCTTGTTACTTACCTGCCTTTGTTCTCTAAAATTTAGAGGCAAGATGGTGGCAGAGGGTGTGAGTTTTGGAGCTGGACTTGTCACTGTAACAACATTACATTCACTCTTATAGTATTTAGTTGTAAATCGTATAAAGACTTGGTTCTTTCCTCTCACCGTTGTAGGAGGTTCTTGTTCCTCTGGAGATCTTCATCAGCAGTGGTGTTTCAGGTTTCCTTCCTAAACAAAGAAACTGTGTGATTAGACTGTTTTTGAGAGGAACAGCAGATCACACAGCCTGAAGGTCTCTTTTTGGACCAGGGTTTGTTCACTTCTTCTTCTCATGTGGGCCAGAGCATCTGGTGGTTGGTCTCCAGAAATGTTTTTGGGTCCTGAAACACTTTTGGTGAGAGTTTGGTGTAATGTTTTATTCTAATTTACAGATACAGGTTTAACATGTGTTTACAGAGAATCTGTGGATCTGTGTTCTTCTGACGACATCTGACTGGAACTAGAGCTGGAGAAGTGGTTGGAGTTGCAGAAGACAGAGCAGAGATGGTGATGACTGTGGAAATGTTTTTCCTCTGTCAGACACAGACAGGAACAGAGATGTGGAACCTGGACTTAGGTTCCTTTAATGAAAACTAAACAAAAGTCGAATCAATCCTGTAGCTCATTATGACATATTAGATTTGAGTTTGGCAGGATTAAACTACAGTCCTCCACATGGATCCTAAAAGTGCAATAATCTCGAGTTACAAAACAATCCACATTATTTCTCCAGAGACAGAAAACCTTCTCACTGTGTTGAGTCATGGTCTAATGTCAGGATCAGGGCTCCCTCCGGTGGTGGTTCACTGCAGTGTGTGAACGATACCATGGACAGCTCCACCAGACTCAGCTCTCTGTGAAAAGTGAAATGATTCCAGTGGAAACAACAGTCTATTGTCATTAATAAAATTATGACTTTTGTATTGATCTTTACTCTGTAATATTGCTCCTGCTCTTCACTAGATCATGGTGGATCCGTGCTGACTCCAGCCTCACATAGGAATATCTGGACATAGATAAAATAAGATGTATTTGATGATCAAACTGGTTCAGGGTTTTCAAGGTTTCTTGGTTTCTGATTCAAGGTTTGCTGAGTAGCTCTTAAAATAGAATTTAATAGAATTCTCCTTATGTTCATTCCTAACAGATTAAAATGTAATTTCTGTTCATAGATTCATGAACAGGAGCACATAGTATCCTGTGATCAGGAATGAAAAACATTGAAAAACATTGTGCCCTCTACTATGTTCCAAGTGTACTGCAGAGGATGTCCCCTACGGATAAGTTGAAATATTCCAAATTGCTTATAAATGTCAAGGATATTTAAACTAAAATCATGTATTGTTTTTCCCAGCTCCTGCAGTGTTTTCATTTGATCCTTGATTGTCTATTGCAGAATAGAAGTGGACTCTACTGACACCTGTTAGAGATGCTCCTGAAGCTAAAACAGGATGAAGATGAAGAACCTAACTGTCGTCATGATGATGTGAAAGGTGGAGTTATCAGATGTCTGGTAGGTTTAGTGTCAGTGCTTCCAAATGTCCTTTGGATTAGTAGCTTTTATCTATTTGGATGATATTGCGGGTGATGTGTTTTAAGAGCAATACTCGGTTTCACCAGCAGAGGGCGCATGGTGCTTTCACTGACAGTAGCTGTAGCCTGGGCAGAAGTTCAGTCTGAGAGAGAGCAGAGCATCAAGCAATCTCCTGTACCAAGTGTTTTTATTATCTTTTCCAGATATTCATTTTGATGGAAGTTGCATTTGGCATCGGGACCTCGCAGTGGAGAGTGTTTCGCTGGGAAGTGGAAATCCACTGTGTGAGAAGTGTGTGAAGGCAACTTGTCTCCTCCACAACTTCATGAGGGCTACAGCAGCAAGAGACACACCAGCACTGAGAGCAGCTGGAGCACCAGGGTAGAAGCCACTTCCAGATGTGAGGCGGATGGGAGCCAACAACACGTCCCAAGAGGTCACGAGGGTGAGGGAGGTGTTCAAGGCTCACTTCTATGAAGACGGAGCAGAGCCATGGCAGCCCGTGTTGCAAGCATGTCATTTTTAACATTGTATAGCACTAGCACTTTTATTGATTGTGGTGTTCACTGTAAATAATAATATTTATACATCAATGATGATAATGACAATAAGCAATAATTACTTGGTTTTATTGTGTAAAATATGCATGTGATGACCCGGAAGCACACTAGTTCCACGCTAGAGCGCGGCAAATTTAAACGGGCCCAGTAGATCACACTGATTGTAGAGAAGCAGCCACCAGGCTTGCGTCTGTGCTGCTGTATGTGGGGACGTTGATCTGTTATTTGCTGTAAGTGTTTCTGTTTTTATATATACTCCGTCAGCTTTAATTCAAAATAATCTATATTGTATTTTCACTACAACGTTTTATTGTGTTTCACTAGGGCTCTTCTTCATGTTTGTGACTACACTGCACCTCAATAAATGATGTATGTAAAAAGGGATCTATCTCCTCTAATCATTTTTCAAGAGTGCAAAATCGTGGTGTTTTCCGCCCGGTTGGATTAAGTTGTACGGAGTAACCATTGGGACTATTGCTGTGGACTATTGCACCACTCGGCACTTGGCAGTGGATTTATTGAATGAACCACAACGACGGAGCTAGCGCGGAGCTAACACGGAGCTAGCGCGGAGCTACTGCCAATGCTAATACACACCACTACATCAAGGAACGCAAACCACAAACAAGTCCAAGGTAGAGCTGATGATACTTTCCAGTCATGTCTGCCTCACAACAACAAATGTCTTCTGAGTGGGAGAATATGTTTGAGGAAATAGAAGAAAAGTTAATCACCTTACCTGCTTTGGAGCTTATTGACATTTGTGCCATGTTGGAAGTAAATATTAATGATGAAGATAAGGACTCACCTCGAAAAATGAGAAGACTCATACTTCAGCATTTGGACTGTGAGGATGTAACTGTGCTAGAAGATGGAGGAATGTCTTTATTATTAAAAGTAAATGATCGCATTGATGAACTGAAAACGCTGTCAAAGTCTGGTCCCACATCACCCCGGCACCCCTCTGGTGGGACAAAGTTGGAACTGCATCAAACACTGAACTGGCTGCAAATCAATACACTTCTTTTCCCAGTGCTACATTTAATGTACCTGAAAGAACTTTTGTACAACAATTATACAGAAAGGACTTTAAAATAATTGGGCAAATTGGGGAATATAATCAAAAGGACAAGTTGGGATTTGCAAGTTTAGACCGACAAATCACAAAAAAGCAATCAAGAAAGGATATGATGAATGTGATATTGTGGACGCTGTTATTCAGGCTATTGCTCCTGGCACAAAACTCAGAAGTTACCTTGAAAGTAGAACTGACCTTTCACTGCAAGCTCTGAAACAAATTTTACGGACTCATTTTATTGAAAAAGATGCCACTGAGCTGTACCACTCCCTCACTCGTGCTGCCCAAGAGCCTAAAGAGACTCCTGTTCAGTTCCTTGTTCGAGCTATGGATTTAAGACAACAAATACACTTTGCCTCGGAGAGAGCGGACACTGGATTACAGTACAGCCCAGAGCTAATTCAGAATCAGTTTTTACAAACGATACTCACTGGACTCCAAGATGACACCATCCGCACGGACTTAAAACCATACCTCCAAAACCAGGGAGTAACTGATGAAGTCCTGCTGGAGAAATGACTGCTGCCTACAATCTAGAAATGGAAAGGAGGAGCAAGCTGTCAACAACAAAGGCCAGAGTGAAAGTATCAGCAGTGAGTAATGAGTCACCCAGTACAGTTTCAGAGAACCATGGTCATCAAAGTAACTCGACAAGTAACAAACAGTCAGATCAAGCCCAGAAACGTGACACACTGCTTGAGAGGGTGGACCAGGGAAATAAAGCCATCTGTGAGGCAATTCAGAACCTCACCACTCAGCTGTCTAGCCTGCACCAGCTCCCTAGACCCCAAGCACCATCACCACCACAAGCAAGAGGGCAGGCCAGGCAAAATTATAGCGGGCCACAACCAAGAACACGCACATACAGACAGTGTCGACAGTGTCAGCAGACAAATCCAGGAGGAAGATGTGATCACTGCTATAAATGTGGTAGTACAGACCACTGGGCCATCGGTTGCCGCAGAGTTCCCAGAGGTTCCACAGCCTCCATCAACAAAGTTGAAAGCTCGGTACATCTTGGTAAGATGCAACAAGACCGGTTCTGCACCACAGCGCGCCCTCACTGGCAAACAACACCAGACAGCCAAATTAGTGGGGAGGAGGTGTCTTGTTCGAGCCTCTCTCAATGATGTGGACACCAAAGTGCTGTGGGACACCGGCTCACAAGTTTCCATCATCGGAGCTGAGTGGAAGCAGAGACACTTACCGGATGTTGCAATGAGGCATGTGGAGGAGCTGTTGGACGAAGGACTCGACCTGTCTGCGGCCAATGGTACACACATTCCATACAAGGGCTGGATTGAAGTAGAGTTTGTGCTGTCTAAAAATGCTGTCGCTGGAATGAGTGAAAAACCTGTTGTTGTCCCAATTTCTGGTCACCACTACTGAACTTGAACGTCCCATAATTGGATTTAATGTAATTGAAGAGCTGGCTTTAACAAATGAAGGGGCACAGAGCTGTATTTCCAGCGGACATATGATAAAAAGACTTTGTTCTGCACTTGAGGTGGGACAGAAGACTGCAAGAGCTGTCCTGTCTGTTTTAAAGAGACAGTCACTTACAGACCAGCCCCATATTGCACGTCTGGGAAGGATGCCGATCCATGTTCCAAAGAACAAAACCATTGAAGTCCATTGTAATTACATACAACAGGGTGTGTTCAGTGGACCCCACGCCATTTTGAAACCTAGCCCAGAGACACCATGGCCCACCGGATTTAAAGTGAGGGAACAGCTCGTTCTACTCCCCCAGAACAACACAAGAATTAAAGTGTTTGTTGAGAATACCACGGACACTGACATTACACTATGTGGCCGTACGACACTCGGCTGGTTGCATAGTGTTGATGCAGTCTGCCCACTGGAAGCTAAGCCACGAGACAGCAGCACCTCATCTTCGCTGGAGCAGCCCAGTCAAGTACCACAGGGGGAGCCCTGGGACCCGCCTGTGGACCTGAGTCACCTCTCCGCAGAGAGCAGCAGCAGAGAGTGCGACAAATGCTAAGGGACGAGTGTGATGTGTTTGCCAGAGATGAGTGGGATGCTGGCTGTGTCACCGGTTTACAGATGGACATTAACTTAAAGGACAATATTCCTGTGCAAAGAACATACAATGCAATCCCACGACACTTGTATCAAGAAGTTAAAGCTCACATTCAGGACTTGTTAAATAGAGGCTGGATCCAAAAGTCATATTCCTCCTACTCATCACCTGTCGTGTGCGTGAGGAAGAAGGATGGTAGTCTCCGTTTGTGCATTGACTACAGGCTGCTGAATGAGAAGACACTGCCAGACCGTCACCCCATCCCCAGAATCCAAGAAATCCTGGAGAACCTCGGAGGAAACTCTTGGTTTACGGTTCTTGACCAGGGCAAAGCATACCACCAAGGCTTCATGAGCGAGAAGAGCAGACCGTATACAGCATTTATAACACCATGGGGACTCTATGAATGGATCAGAATCCCATTTGGACTCTCTAATGCCCCAGCTGCTTTTCAACGCCACATGGAGGGATGTCTGGGCAACCTGCGGGATGAAGTCTGTGTGCCCTACCTGGATGATGTCCTTGTTTACAGCCGCACCTTTGAACAACATGTGCACAATGTCCGACAAGTCCTGCAGAGACAGCGAGAGAGTGGGATTAAACTGAGAGCAGAAAAATGTGACTTCTTTAAACCACAAGTCACCTATGTGGGGCGTGTCATCTCGGCAGAGGGCTACAGGATGAACCCGAAGGAGGTGGAGGCAGTGAAGGCGCTCGTACATCAGACCCCGGCCACCGTCAGAGAGGTGAGAAAGCTTCTTGGTTTTTTAAGCTATTATAGAGCCTATATCAAAGATTTTTCCATAACTGCTAAACCTCTGTACGAGTTGCTTGCTATGCCCAAAGGTCAGCCGAAAAGCAGCCTAAAGAAGAAGGCGACAAAGTGCACCAGAGCCCAGCTTCCACCCTCCTATCCCATTCAATGGACAAAGAAACACAGAGCCACGTTGGAGACTATTGTGAAACAGCTGACAAATCCACCTGTCATGGCGTATCCTGATTTTGAGCGGCCATTCGTCTTGCATGTTGATGCCTCTGAAGATGGACTTGGTGCAGTGCTTTATCAGCGTCAAGAGGGAGTCCTGCGTGTGATAGGCTACGGCTCCAGAACACTATCCCCGGCTGAAAAAAACTACAAGCTGCACTCAGGTAAATTGGAGTTCCTCGCACTCAAATGGGCCATCACAGAGCGTTTCCGTGACTACCTGTTCCATGCACCACACTTCACTGTCTATAGTGATAATAACCCACTCACGTATGTCACCAAGTCTGCAAAACTCAATGCCACCGGACACCGCTGGGTTGCAGAGCTGGCAGACTACAGATTCACCCTGAAGTACAGACCCGGAACGGCAAACAGGGACGCTGACTTCCTGTCCCGCAGACCAATGCCCATTGAATACATCATTCAGGAATGCACAGAGGAATGTGAGCCAGAGGTCATGGAGAGCATCGGCAAGGCCCTCAAAACTAGTCAAACGGGTGAAATAAACTGGATTTCTGCTGTCACCTGCAATGCTGAGGTCCTCCTACAAAATGGGCAGCACTGCACCATCTACCGCCCCACTCTCCATCGAAGACATCAAGGCCAAACAAGAGAACGATCCAGTCATCCAGAGAGTTGCAAATCTTAAGAGAAAGCACACTTACCTGAAATACAGAGACAAAACAGCTGAAAATGAACATGTAAGAACATTGCTGAGAGAGTGGCAAAGGTTAATGCTGGATGAAGATGGGCTCTTGTGGAGAAAAACAAGTGGCAGAACTCAACTGGTGGTGCCAGAGTCCATGAAGCCCCTGGTGTACAGGTACCTGCACGAGGAGATGGGACACTTGGGAGCGGATCGGATGGTTGCTCTGGCCCGAGAACGTTTCTTTTGCCAAAGAGATGAGGCAGGAGATGGAACACTATGTTACCCAAGTTTGCAATTGTATCAAAAGGAAAAAAGCCCAACAGAGTCACAAGAACACCATTGCAAAGTATTGAAACCTCTGCACCATTTGAAATGATCTGCATTGACTTTTTACACCTGGAAAAATGCAAGGGAGGTGAGGAGTAGTATATCTTGGTTTTAGTTGACCATTTCACCAAATATGCTCAAGCCTATGCCCACCAAAGATAAGGCTGGGAAGACTGCTGCAAAGAAGATGTTCGATGATTTCATCCCACGCTTTGGGTTTCCATCTAAAATCCACCACGACCAAGGGCGAGAGTTTGAGAACCAACTATTTGAAAAACTCCAGAAGTATAGTGGCATTCATCACTCTCGCACCTCACCATACCACCCCCAAGGCAATCCTGCAGAGCGTTTTAACAGGACCCCCTGTTAAGTATGCTGCGAACACTAGGCGAGACTGAGAAGACCAGATGGAAGGAGCACCTAAACAAGGTTGTACATGCCTACAATTCCACCATCCATGAGGCAACGGGGTACTCTCCTTTTTTTCTTGCTCTTTGGACGTGAACCAACTCTCCCAGTTGACCTTCTGGTTCCAAAGAAGCCCAGTGACACCTCCGAGAAGCAGACCCCTGCTGGCTATGCAGAGAAGTGGAAGGAGGCAATGCAGGAAGCATACTCCATTGCCCGGAAAAACATGAGAAAATCTGCAAAGAGGGGGCAGGATTACTACAACCAGCGTGCCTGGAGTTCCACTTGATGCCAGGCGACCATGTGTTGGTGAGGAACCTGACACCCCGAGGTGGTCCAGGGAAGCTCCGCAGTCACTGGGAGGACACTGTACATGTCGTCGTTGAGAGCCGAGGTCCAGAGAGCCCAGTCTATGTGGTGGAGCCACTGAATGCTGCAGGAAGAAGACGCGTGCTGCACCGAAACCTGCTCTTACCCTGTCCTTACCTGGTTGAGCCAGCTCCTGTGGTCGCCAGTCCGAAAAAGAGGAGAACCGCGGTGTTACCAACGAGAAAACAAAGAGCCAGGTACCATAGTCAGCCTGCAGACACAGAGAGCTCCAGTGATGAGAACTACCACCTCTTCATTCCACCTGCTGCTTTGCCACTAAACCCAACTGCCAGTGAATTCCAGCCTAGAGCCCGCACACCGAGACAACCAGATCCAAAAGCTGCACCTGAAGCTGAAGTCGTCGTCCCAGAGGCAGGTCCTGACGAGAGGCAAGTGCAGGAAGTAGCAGTGCCTGAATCTGGAGCCTCCTCCTCTGGCACCTCTGATGCTGAGCCTTGTCATTTGAGACCAGTCAGATCGAGACAGCCTAGGCGCCTCTACACCTACGACCAGCTTGGTGAGCCGACGGTCCGAGAGCTGCAGAGCTGTCCAGTCGTCGTGACGAGGTCGGCAAGGGTTCAAGACGGCTACCACAGCTCATCTACCACCCCATATCCTTTTATTACCAGTTGTAATGCAGTAACTAATGCACTTTATTAAGAACAGTTTAAGCACCTTATATACTAGCACCTTTAAAGTAATTATGTGCAGTATTTTATGTGCTTATATTATGCTTTGTAAATAGCACATGTTATACATTTTGTCTTGTTAGACATGGTTATGTCTTGCATAATCTTGGGTATTTGAGTAATTTTCCTTGAGTCAATCCTGAAGATTGGGAGGCCTACCAATGCTTTAATGGGACTGACCTGCCCAGAAAATACAACGGACTTTCTCTAGTCTTGTATTGTCACCATGCTGAGGACTATCAAGTAACGGACATTGCACTGAGTTTACTTGAGCTTGTACTGTATTAGTTTAATTACATCTGCTATTGTTACTGGGTAAAAAGTGAAATTTCAAATTGCACTGGTAAGGTTAAGGGAAAATGTTTAACTTAACATTTTTTTTTAGTGGGGGAGGGTGTTGCAAGCATGTCATTTTTAACATTGTATAGCACTAGCACTTTTATTGATTGTGGTGTTCACTGTAAATAATAATATTTATACATCAATGATGATAATGACAATAAGCAATAATTACTTGGTTTTATTGTGTAAAATATGCATGTGATGACCCGGAAGCACACTAGTTCCACGCTAGAGCGCGGCAAATTTAAACGGGCCCAGTAGATCACACTGATTGTAGAGAAGCAGCCACCAGGCTTGCGTCTGTGCTGCTGTATGTGGGGACGTTGATCTGTTATTTGCTGTAAGTGTTTCTGTTTTTATATACTCCGTCAGCTTTAATTCAAAATAATCTATATTGTATTTTCACTACAACGTTTTATTGTGTTTCACTAGGGCTCTTCTTCATGTTTGTGACTACACTGCACCTCAATAAATGATGTAAAAAGGGATCTATCTCCTCTAATCATTTTTCAAGAGTGCAAAACCCGCAGAGTACTCAAGTCCACCACAGGACTGACCCACAACGGCTCTTTTAGGAGCCACGCTCTAAACTATAAAGAGCTTAACCTTTTAGAGTCTATGGATATGATTCATTATATTTGTTTAATTTTCAAATATAATAGTACCTAAATTTTAAGATTGTCTATTTTTGTGCTGTTCTTTGTTTCTTGTTTGTGTCACCGGGTACAGGATAGAATAAGGCTGCGAAACTGCTTAAATTAGCAGTTTGTGTAAGATGGACCAGTGAGGAGGTTCTGAAGGAGGTTTATAAGGCAAAAGCTAGAGCCAAAACAGAAACAATTACTGGAGCCACAGGTAAAGCTTAGGGGAGTTGTATTGGACAGAATGAACAAAAAACATTAACAGTAACATTCACTCACAAAACAAAACTATACCTCAGTGTCCCTATTTGAGCTCAGATTTTTCAAACTCCTGCCGGCTTAGTAGTCAGTGATTAGTTGAGTCAAAATCCTTTGATGCAGTGTGATACCGTCCTACCGCACTCCACATGTCTGCAGTGGTGGGAGAAGAGCCTGCCCTCTCAGGAGGTCAATGGTTCGGTTCAGCTCAGATCATGTCCACTACTGTGGAGTTATTATTCATTTGGGATAGGGAGGCAATTGTATTGGGGTGATAGACACACCTCATTTTGTGTTTTCCACGTAATCGTCTCATTGTGTACAGTGTGCCATACATATTGTGGCACTCAGATGTTGCTCGTGAACTTGGTGTGTCTCAAAGTGTCATCAGCAGACTTGCATCAAGACACAGAACTACTGGCAGAGTTTGTGAAAGACCCAGAAGAGCCCCACGAGTGACAGACCGCAACGATGACCAGTACCTAAGGACCTATGCACTCAGACATCATTATCCTACTGCCACACAGCTGCAGGCCCGTTTACGAGATGTGAGGGGTACTAGGGTTTCCAGACAAACATTTGCAACCAACTCCAACACTTTGGCTTGAATGCCAGACGACCGTTGCAGGTGACTCCACCGACACCAAGACACCGCCGTGAATGTTTGAGGTGGGCACGAGACCATGTGACCTGCACAATGCAGCAGTGGTCTACTGTCCTGTTCACTGATGAGTGTCGGGTCACCTTGCACAGAAAAATGATGGTCGTCAGCGTTGCTGGAGAAGGCGAGGTGAGTGATACCCCGAGGTTAACTTGGTCCCCAGGGTTCGCTTTGGTGGAGGAGGTGCAACAGTCTGGGCATCACCAGCCAGTGCAAAACAGATTTGGTTATTGTAGATGGCTCAGTCACTGCATGTTCTTACCTCAGAGACATCATAGAACCCATCATCATCCCCCAATTCCACCAGCACACCCCCGACTTTCTGTTCATGGATGATAATGAAGCCCATAGAGCACGTCTGGGACCAGCTGAAGCAGAGACTGGATGGTGGTCGTACCCCACCCCCACGTGACCTGGCAGAACTGCCTGTAGCACTTTGTGGAAGACTGGAGCGCATCGCCTCAGAACAACATCATGAGGCTAGTGAGGAGCATGAGACGTCGCTGTCAAGCTGTCATTGGGGCAAATGGTGGAAACATTGGCTACTGACGCTGTCAATTTGTTATTTGTTATTTGGGCTGTCCTAGTTATTCTCTAAATTTTTTGCGGTATAAATATTAAACTCATGAAAATGGTGTTTCCTCTCATTCATTATTAGTAATATCAAAGGGAACTTTTACTTATTTCATTAAAATTCAGACCAAATATGGAAAAGCACTCATGTAAATAACAATATCCCTATCTTATGTGAGTAGTAGTATTGTAATATATAATCAGTAATCAGGGCTTTGGGCCAATCCATGTGCTTCTGCAACCAGTGACCATCACATCACAGTTCATCTTTTGAATAAACACATAGAGCTGTGTCTGAGAGAACACCAAAGCCTTTCATTTTGGAGATGTAAGAGTGTGCAGTTTACTGTCAAACTAATGTGATTTTATTTCACTGTATAAAAAGACCTACATTTCAAAACTTCTTCTCTGCAGAAGAGGAATGTCAGGAGTGGGATTTGAACCCACGCCTCCATGTGGAGACCAGAAGTCCCTGCTCTGAGAAAGGTGTTTACCTTGAGTCTGGCGCCTTAGACCGCTCGGCCATCCTGACAGTCTGCTGCTGGGAGGGCTCAGTGTCTACTGTCAGTATGTAGGCCCTGATACACTATGTCTCAGTTAACTGGTACAAATGACTATACTCACACTTACTTGTTGGATTGGCACCAAGCACATATAACTAATACATCATTTGCAGGGCCTTTAAATCTGAGATGTCATTTTACAGCTGCAGCAAAAGTGGTGTATCCAAGAAGAATGCGAGAAGCGCTATAGTTAACCGATATTCAACCTTCGGTGAAGCAGCCCCTGACGCTGTCTGCATCCCTGCAATCTGCTCAAAGCACAACAAAAGTCAAATACATTTCCAGGAGTGGGATTTAAACCCACGCCTCAATTTGGAGACCAAAATGTGCTTAGGCTTTATCTTAAGTCTGATGCCTTGGACATTCAAGCCGTTCTGACATGTGCCTTGCTTCCAATTGAGGGTGAAAGTTTCAATATTAGGACAAAGTAAATACTTTGGCATTTCTTCCACTTTATAAAGTTTTACATGTACTTTTCGTATTTATACAGTGGTCATGTCTTTTACCGGTTAAAGGCATTGAAGAATGGTCACTAATCACAATGCTATGCAACTTGTAGAGAGGTCTCTATTGTTTTTCTATCTGTTCCAATAGATGTGGAGTGAGATTAGGTTGGTAATCTGATCCCAGCATGTGTTGCAATTTTCATCTCCTGGAGACGTACAGGTACTGGAGAGATGGAAGGCTGCAGCCAATCACCTTCTCAGCAGAGCGCACAATGCGCTGCAGTCTCTGTCTGTCCCTGGCAGTGGCCCCAGCGAACCACACAGTGATGGAGGAGGTGAGGATGGACTCGATGATGGCCGTGTAAAACTGCACCATCATCTGGACCGGCAGCTTGGCTTTCCTCAGCTGCCGCAGGAAGTACATCCTCTGCTGGGTTTTCTTGATGAGGGAGCTGATGGTCGGCTCCCACTTGAGGTCCTGGGTGATGCAGATGCCCAGGAAGTGGAAAGAGTCCACAGTGGTGATGGGGGAGTCAGGGGGGCTGTGACTTTCCTGAAGTCCACAATCATCTCCACCTTCTTCTGGGCGTTGAGCTCCAGGTTGTTACTGCTGCACCAGGACACCAGCTGGTCCACCTCCCTCCTGTAGACAGACTCATCCCCGTCCGAGATGAGCCCGGTGAGGGTGGGGTCATCCGCAAACTTGACCAGTTTGACAGAATCGTGGCTGGAGGTGCAGCAGTTGTACAGGGAGAAGAGCAGGGGGAAAGTACACAGCCCTGTAGCCCTGGAGGTTGGTGCGCTCGTCACGTCAACTGCAAACGAATTGCTGAGTAATTCAAATCTGAATTTCTGGGCTTCAAAATCCGCAAATCGTCGGGACAACTCTGCACTGAGTACATTTAGTTTTTCAGCAAACTCTGCAATGGGCAGCACAGCGGTCTGCTCTTTCATGATTTGGCAGCACAGAAAATGAGCCAAGTTTCCAGCATCTGCGTCTCCCACAAGCACAGCTTGGTTCTAAAGGCCCTCACTGCACTGTACATGTCTGTAATTGCTACATAAGGCTTCTTGGTGTATGATGCAGTGGTAAACTGTAAGCTCACCTGCATCGTTCTCCCGCATCTTCTCCTGAATCCTGCCCACCAGTCCACTCTTTTGACCGCACATCGCGGGTGCACCATCTGTCCTCAGTGCCACAAGTTTATCCCAGGGCAGCCTCATTTCCTTGAAACAATTGGACACCTCCTCAAAGATTTCTTTTCCTGTGGTTGTGCCATGCATGGATTTTAATCCTAAAAGTTCCTCCATAATGGAAAGTTTGGAGTCCACTCCACAGATATAGACTGATAACAGAGCAGTGTCAGATGTGTCGCTGCTTTCATCTACAGCGAGTGAGTCAGCCTCCTTTTTAAGAGAGGGGCAAAGTTTCATGCAAGTATGTGAGTGTGTGCCATGAGAGAGGGAGAGAGAGAGGGGGAGAAAGAGAGAGAGAAAGAGAGAGAGGGTGAAGGAGAGAGAAAGAGAGAATATAATGGATGTAAACTGTATACATTGCACACTAGAAATGTAGTAGCTGCTCAACCATGGCACCACAAACATAACAATATTACCTAAGTTTGTTTGTGCAAACAGAAGATGTGGCTTTAGTTTAAAGTGGGCAGGCTCAGTAATTACACAGAAATTAAGCACAAATGTTTATTTTTCAGTCTTAACAATACATTCTATAAAAGAACTTCATCTTCATTTAAAACAACTGGCTCTTGTTGTAAAACATAAACACAGCCCAAAACCTTCTGTCACGCTCTGTTCAAGCTATTTCTCTCCTGTGTGACTTCTCATATGACTTTTCAAATTGCTGCTTACAGCAAATCGTTTATTACAGACAGAACAGCTGTAAGGTTTGTCTCCTGTGTGTGTTCTCATGTGTTTTGTGAGATTACTCTTTTCAGTAAATGCTTTCTCACAGACAGAACAGCTGTAAGGTTTGTCTCTTGTGTGTGTTCTCATGTGATTTGTGAGAGTACTCTTTACAGTGAATGCTTTCTCACAGACAGAACAGCTGTAAGGTTTCTCTCCTGTGTGTGTTCTCATGTGATTTGTGAGAGTACCCTTTTGAGTAAATGCTTTCTTACAGTCAGAACAGCTGTAAAGTTTCTCTCCTGTGTGTATTCTCATGTGTTTTATGAGATTACCCTTTTGAGTAAATGCTTTCTTACAAACAGAACACCTGTAAGGTTTCTCCCCTCTGTGAACTCTAAAGTGTTTTATTAAATTGTGTTTTAAGCCAAACGTCTTTTTAGTAACAGAGCACTGGTGTTTCTTCCCTGCAGCTCTTTCGGCTGTTCCTGACACATCTCCATCGTCCACAGTGGTTCTGGTCTCTGGTGCAGACTTGTATTTGGGGGATAGACTTGAGATTGGTGCAGTGGTGCTTTTTTTTGCTCTGATCTGGACTTGGCGGTCTCCATCTGCCTCTGTCTCCATCTGTGCAGCTGAAAAGCTGATTGGAGCACTCCAGTCTTCATTACTGTCAGTGTCAGAAGAGTGCTCCGTGTCTCCTTCAGTCTCGAGGTGGACATGTGTCAGTGAGCTGATGTCTTCACCCCGTGTGTCCTCTCTGTGGACATGTGTCTCTGAGCTGATGTCCTCTCCCTGTGTGTCCTCTCTGTGATCAGTTTCTTTTCGTTCAAGCAGTGAGGACTCTTCTGTCTTCACACAGCCATCATTGGACTCAGGGACAGACCTGAAGAAAAAGTCAGTGTCTATGTCTGCAGAAAGTATTCTTATGTATAAAAACCTGCTAACCCTGTACATGGGATTAAATCAGCACTTTATACTTCTGGCTATTCTTAAATGTCCCTGAATTCAGACGTATTTCTAATCTGATCATAATTTATAATAAATTGTATTCAAAGTGATGGGACTCACACTTGCAGCTCCTCTTCCTCCTGTCTGACAAGCTGTTCTTCTGGCTCCTCTTTAATCTGTGGAGTCTCTGGGATTTCCTGTTTCAGAGTGAGACCAGGACTCAGAGAGGACATGTGGACACCTGCAGGAGACAATGAACAAACAAAGATGACAACTACTTACACTTATACAAAGATACATATTATTTGTCCATGACGTTGTCCATTTAGTCCAAATCCAAACTTTTTGAGATCAGGATTGTGTCGTCACACAGAATGTTCACTTCTCCTAATGTTAAACCAATGGAGATTTGAAGATGTTGAATAGGAAAGGAAAGTTTATTTGTACAGTAAAAGGTAGTTTAAAGTGCTTTACAAAATAAGAAAGACATTGAAATCACAATACAACAAATCAAAACATAATAAATCACAAATAATCATCATAAAATAAACATTAAAGGAGAAAAGTGCAGAATAAAAACCTTTCAGTCATATGTACAGCTAAACAGAACTGTTTTGAGCCTGGATTTAAACATTGTCAAAGTAGAGGCCTGTCTCATATCTTCAGGAAGATTGTTACATGTTTAGTCCTGACTCTGGGACCAGCAGGAGGCTGGTCCCTGAAGTCCTCAGAGTGTGAGATGGTTCATGTGGCTCTAACATGTTGGAGATGTTCTTTGGTGCTAGACTTGGAGAGACTTGTTCACAAGCAGAGCTGCTTTAAAGTCTATTCTCTGAGCCACAGGAGCCAGTGCAGAGACCTGAGCACAGGACACATGTGTGAAGTACTTCCTGGTTCTAGTCAGGACCCGAGCAGCAGTGTTCTGGATGTTCTGTTCTGTCTTAATGCTCGTTTAGAGAGGCCAGTGAGCAGGCTGTTACAGTAGTCTAACCCACTGGAGACAAATGCATGGATAAATCTCTTTAAGTCAGTTTTTGACAGTAAACCTTTGATTTTTGCAATATTTTTAGGTGGTAAAAAGCTACAAATGATATTGATTTATTGTGGCTGTTAAAGTTCAAATCAGATTTCTAGCTTGATTTTGAAGGTTTTAGAGAGAGAGACTGGAGGTGACTGCTGACACTTTCTCTATGTTCCTGTGGACCAAAGACTATGACTTCAGTCTTGTCTGAGTTTAGCTGGAGAAAGTTGTTTTGCATCCACACACTGATCTGTTGGATGCAGTGTCAGAGTGAATCCACTGGTCCATATTCACCTGCTGCAGTGAGACATAGATCTGAGAGTCATCTGCAGAGTTGTGGTAGGACACATTAAACCTTAGCGTTCATTCAAAAGTATTGACATACTATAAGGTGATCGTTATATGTTGCACGGCTCTTTTAGACTTGTATTGTTGTTGCTAATACGTGTCTATGGACGTACGGCACATTTGGACAGTAACACCAACTTTTTGACATCTTGAGCTCTACAGTTCTACAAGTTGTGTCCGTATAGACACGGCGTGAAGCTTCAATCATTTGCTTTTTCTCCTCATTTAACAGAGACGCTTTAACACGTGTCTAGCTTGGACACATCAGACTTACCGGCTCTGGTCAGCACGACTCTCGGGCTCAGAGTCGAGTCCAGGAGCCATTTTTTCCTCTCGTTCTCCTGTTTGGAGCGACACAGTTCCTCCTCATACTCGGCTATGATTCTTTCAAACAGCACAAATATGTCTTCAGCAGCCGCAGTCAGCCGCTCCTCCACCAAAGCTCTCAGCCTTTGGCCTTTAGACATTTTACAAACCGTTTGGATTTTTCACTTTTTCTGTTTTCTGTCACTTTTTCTGTTTTCTGTCACTTTTTCTGTTTTCTGTCACTTTTCCTTCCTGTCTTGTTCTCGTGGTAATAAAGCTTCTTCCGGCGCTCCTCGCTGTGGCCGTGCGGCGTGTTGCTGCCGCGCACTGGTCGCCCGTGGTACTGCAGTAGAGGGAAGTTAATCTCACATCTGCAACTGGACATTATTATTGATGTAGACTAAAGAACATCCATTACTGTTCTGTATTGGGGGTCGATCTGGTTGATTTTGAAAAATGAAAGGTAAACACAAAAACAACACATAAAGCAGTGATTTTAGACACCCACAGTCCAGTTTCACTACAAAACTAAAAGTCTCTTCACATGATGTGAGGCGCCCTCTTGAAATAAAGCGTCCCGTTATTTTAATAGATCCATGAACATCATGTATTTCCTTTAGTCACGTGGTCAGCCCAAACTCAATAAGTTGGAGCTTTGTGTTGTTGCTCAGAGTGAAAATATCAGTCGACCTACCTGTGTTTTAATGAACCTTGAACCTTTGAATATTCTGTCTGTCTGATCAGAGAGTCAGGGAGTAGCTTCATTTTTGGCTTAATCCTCTGCTGTCAACAATGAGGCCAATGTTAGAGCATATATGTTATAGTTTTGGATTGATATAAACTTATTTGTGAAAATAAATGACTAATCATGACTGGATGATACACAGGCTCAGTATAAACATGTTGAAGGACTTTTTTCAGCTGCTGTACTTTATGCTACACACTCAGATGTACATGTACATATATATATATATATATATATATATATATATATATATATATATATATATATATATATATATATATATATATATATATATATATATATATATATATATATATATATATATATATATATATATATATATATATATATATATATATATATATACACACACATGTGTACACTACCGTTCAAAGTTTGGGGTCACTTAGAAATCTCTTTATTTTCGAAAGAAAAGCAGTTTTTTCAATGAATATAACTTTAAAGTAATCAGAAATACACTCTATACATTGTTAATGTGGTAAATGACTTTTCTAGTTAATGACTTAACATATCTTTTTGTATATTTATGGAGAATTGTCACGTGGGAGCATGGATGATGTAGGCTTGTGGGCAGAGCCTTGCACAGAAAATCTTACAGCTAACCATAAGGAGGGTTTGAATAGGGCCAGGGAGAGATCGTCGGTCGCCATTTTCTTTGGCAGGGGATCAGTGATGTGCAATTTTTTTTTTTAATCATTAAAAAGGGAATTTGTAACTCATATTTTAATCATAGTCTAAGTGCTTGTACCCATTTGTTTTCATTTATTTAAGTAGAATTTGTCTTCAATACAGATATATCATAAAATGAGACCCCTGTGCACTGTCTGCATCTTATTACAGAGGCCTTTTATCCTACTCCAACCAGCAAGTAGTGCTGGTGCTCTGTTAACATGCTAGTTGTTGTTAGTGTTAGTGGCAAAAAAAACTTTGCACTGGCCTCTGAAAGCTGTGAACAGCACTTACAAACTCATCATGGTGAATAATTATGAAGCTAGGAGTGCATCAGGAAAGTGTGGGATAACTTTGAACATCTGCAAACTTAAAATGAACTACTTTTGTTTTTCATATTTTTCAGACAGTAAAAAGCACATGCAGCATCTTTAAAGTCACGATGGCCTTTAGAGTTCTATATTTGCACTTACCACCTCGAGCCATTTGACCAGAGTGCTGAAGTTTGGGTTTTTCTTATAGTTTTGAATGAGTGTCGACTGCACCCCTCGTCCCGCACACTCTATGTTCACACGGGGACCATCCACCTGAGCCAGGTTTATCCTCTTCAAGTCCCTCAGGCCCCAGAACAAGACCCGCAGCAAACAAGAGCCGTCCATGTAGTCCAAAAAGACACTTATGTTTGAACAGTCTGATCAAATAACTCATATATATGTCATATTTCTGCTAAAATTAAAGTAAATAGTGATCACAGCGACTAATACTATGACTATAATTGCATATATTTTCATCTGTTGATACTCTGCAACATTCCCTGAGGGTGTGATGCTAACTCGAGGCACTGTTCTGCCTGAGGCTGTTACTCAAATTAGACTTTAATTTGATTCTTGAACTAAATTAGCATGACTTTAACTAGACTGTCATATAAAGCTAAAGCTAAATCTTGACAAAATTCTACGACTAAAACTAAACTAAACTAAATGCACATTTCTTAACAGAGACAGTAAACAGATTTAGCATCAGTGGTACCTCTGTGCGGTCGCGGCTGAGCACAGGTCTGATCCCCAGAGGCACAGGGAATAAGGGTCCACGCTCTGAGTCTGTGCAGGTTTCAAAAGGAGGAAGCTCATCTCGACCCCCCTGACCGATCTAGAGAGAAAAACATGAACAAAATCTTGAATGACGTACTGTGATACCTTCACAGCCTTGTTTTGTGTTTGTTAACACTGTTGCTACTGGTGATACAGACATAAAAGGTGCAATTATTTTGGTAATACATGTACTACACATGGATTATCCAATGACTTAGTTTAAATTATACATTTTAAAGTAGCTTGATTCATGGGTTTTCAAGCTATGCCGACTGTCTTCTGTGGTCACAACAATTAAGTAATTCAAATCAAACTATTATATCCTTTGAACAGGGAAAGGTCCTCAGACAGTCCTTCAAATCAGAAACAAATTGTGAAACCCATCAATAGGGATTTTTTTCTGCATTTAACCCATCTGTCAGCCAGTTCAGGTGCAATTCACTGGCTTCAGAATCCTGCTTATAGATGACATTTTGAGGACTTTGGACCATTCAAAAGATATAATATTTCGTTTTGAATTGTCATTTAAAACATTGCAAACCAGGCTGTCTAAATCAGACCTGGAGAGACTTATTCATACATTTGTCTCCAGTAGGTTAGACTACTGTAACGGCCTGCTCCCTGGCCTCTCCAAAGGAGCTTTAAAACAGCTGCAGTACATCCAGAACACCGCTGCTCGGGTTCTGACGAGAACCAGGAAGTACTTCACACGTGTGTCCTGTGCTCAGGTCTCTGGCTCCTGTGGCTCAGACACTTTAAAGCAGCTCTGTGTGAACAAGTCTCTCCATGGACCAGCACCAAAGAACATCTCCCACATGTTAGAGCCACATGAACCATCTCACACTCTGAGGACTTCAGGGACCGGCCTCCTGCTGGTCCCAGAGTCAGGACTATAAATGGAGAATCAGTGTTTCAGTTTTATGCAACTAAAACCTGGAACCGTCTTCTACTTTGACAGTGTTTAAATCCAGGCTCAAAACAGTTCTGTTTAGCTGTGCATATGACTGGAAGGTTTTTATTCTGCACTCTTCTCTTTTAATGATAATTTTAGGATAATTATTCCATCAATCCATTTTCTTCCACTTTATCCGGGGCCGGGTCGCGGAGGCAGCAGTTTCAGTAGGGAGGCCCAGACTTCCCTTTCCACACACACTTCCTCCAGCTCTTCCGGAAGGATCCCAAGGCGTTCCCAGGCCAGCCGAGAGACATAGTCCCTCCAGCGTGTCCTGGGTCTTCCCCGGGGCCTCCTCCCGGAAGGACGTGCCTGGAACACCTCCCTAGGGAGGCGTCCAGGGGGCATCCAGAATAGATGCCCGAGCCACCTCAACTGACTCCTCTCGACGTGGAGGAGCAGAGGCTCTACTCCGAGCTCCTCCCGTGTGACTGAGCTCCTCACCTTATCTCTAAGGGAGCGCCCAGCCACTCTGCGGAGGAAGCTCATTTCGGCCGCTTGTATCCGCGATCTTGTCCTTTCGGTCATTACCCAAAGCTCATGACCATAGGTGAGGGTAGGAACATAGATTGACCGGTAAATCGAGAGCTTTGCCTTTCAACTCAGCTCCTTCTTTACCACAACGGACCGATACAGCGACCGCATCACTGCAGACGCTGCACCGATCCGCCTGTCAATCTCACGCTCCATCCTTCCCTCACTCGTGAACAAGACCCCGAGATACTTGAACTCCTCCACTTGAGGCAAGGACTCTCCACCCACCCGAAGAGGGCAAACCACCTTTTTCCGGTTGAGAACCATGGCCTCGGATTTGGAGGTGCTGATTTTCATCCCAGCCGCTTCACACTCGGCTGCAAACCGCCCCAGTGCCTGTTGCAGGTCCTGGTTCGATGAAGCCATCAGGACAACATCATCTGCAAACAGCAGAGATGAGATCCTGTGGTTCCCGAACCAGAACCCCTCCAGCCCCTGGCTGCGCCTAGAAATTCTGTCCATAAATATAATGAATAGAACCGGTGACAAAGGGCAGCCCTGGCGGAGTCCAACATGCACTGGGAACAAGTCTGACTTACTGCCGGCGATGCGAACACAGCTCCTGCTCCGGTCATACAGGGACCGGACAGCCCTTAGCAAAGGGCCCCGGACCCCATACTCCCAGAGCACCCCCCAAAGGACACTACGAGGGACACGGTCGAGTGCCTTTTCCAGGTCCACAAAACACATGTGGACTGGTTGGGCAAACTCCCATGAACCCTCGAGCACCCGATGGAGAGTGTAGAGCTGGTCCAGTGTTCCGCGACCGGGACGAAAACCACACTGCTCCTCCTGGATCCGAGGTTCGACTATCGGTCGGATTCTCCTCTCCAGTACCCTGGAATAGACCTTACCGGGAAGGCTGAAGAGTGTGATTCCCCTATAGTTGGAACACACCCTCCGGTTCCCCTTCTTAAACAGAGGGACCACCACCCCGGTCTGCCATTCCACAGGTACTGTCCCCGACTGCCACGCGATGTTGCAAAGGCGTGTCAACCAAGACAGCCCCACAACATCCAGAGATTTAAGATACTCAGGACAGATCTCATCCACCCCCGGAGCCTTGCCACCGAGGAGCTTGCCAACCACCTCAGTGACTTCAGCTAGGGTAATAGATGAGTCCGCCTCTGAGTCCTCAAACTCTGCTTCCTCCTCGGAAGACGTGACAGTGGGATTGAGGAGATCCTCAAAGTATTCCTTCCACCGCCCGACAATATCCCCAGTCGAGGTCAGCAGCTCTCCACCCGCACTGTAAACAGTGTTGGTGAAGCATTGCTTCCCCCTCCTGAGGCGTCGGACGGTTTGCCAGAATTTCTTCGAGGCCGACCGACAGTCCTCCTCCATGGCCTCCCCGAACTCCGCGCAACCCCGAGTTTTTGCCTCTACGACTGCACGGGCCGCTGCAGGCTTGGCCTGGCGGTACCTGTCGGCTGCTTCAGGAGTCCCACAAGCCAGCAGGGCCTGATAGGACTCCTTCTTCAGCCTGACGGCATCCCTTACTTCCGGCGTCCACCACCGGGTTCGGGGATTGCCACCGCGACAGGCACCAGAGACCTTGCGCCCGCAGCTACGCGCAGCCGCATCGACAATAGAGGTGGAGATAATTAGGAGGATAATTATTCATGTTTTTTAATTTGTTTGTATTGAGATTTTAACGTCTTTCTTATTCTGTAAAGCACTTTGAATTACTTTGAGTATGAATTGTGCTATAAATGTAATAGTGAAGAAAGAGATTGCAGACCAGGAAGAGTTGAAAGAAGTTTATCTGATCAGATGAATGAAGTTACAGACAGCGGGTTGTTCCTGCTTGTCTTTCCTGAGTTAACAGCTACCTGCTGTATCCCAGCACCCCCAACTTA
This sequence comes from Periophthalmus modestus, assembly GCA_019594935.1. Taxonomy (NCBI): domain Eukaryota; kingdom Metazoa; phylum Chordata; class Actinopteri; order Gobiiformes; family Gobiidae; genus Periophthalmus; species Periophthalmus modestus. Next base: position 29,755,167 of record JAIEZT010000124.1, on the reverse strand, counting down.
TCACGATAGATCCACATCTTAGAGAGAGGGAGAGAGGGAGAGTATCAGGGCAAGAGAGAGGGAGAGAGGGGGTATGGGGGGGAGGACCTGCACCAGATGCTTCTTGGCTGAACCTGGCTTTCTCTCTGAAGCACAGTGTTACTGGGGCATTGATGGAGGATTTACTGAAGCTCCTACGATTATTTAGCCAAGATCCACGGCTCAGCCCACGTAGCAAATACATGCTGAAAAAAACTTATCAAGACTGTTGTAAAATCTGAACACCATCACTACTGTGGAGTGTGCAGCTCTTACATCGCCCGACCTGTAACTAAGCTCACAGTTCAAATGTGACATCTGCTCATCAACCCAGACTGTAAATCAGAGCAGGGACATGGGTCATTTCTGTGTTTTTTTAGAAAATCAACCCCTTATGAATGGCAGTTGTAATCAGAACATAAATGTTTTCACTCATGTGTGAAACTGTACAAATATCTCATATCTGTAAGTGATTGTTTTATGTTTGAAAGGTATAATAATGTACTATTATGTGTCCTGTGGTCTGGACAATCTAAACAAATGATGACCAGCTTTCCTAAAACTTCAGTAGAGGAGTGTACCTGTCTTGCACAAACTCTCTTGGTATAACCCAGCAGATAAATCAGTCTGAAATGCCAAGGTTTATGTATTGTGTGCATAGACCGTGTAGTAACAAAAATTCTTTAGAATTTTTCTTTTACTATGGATCATACTTAAACGACTGAGGGAAGACACATACATAGAGTTTTTATATAAATGGATTTAGCTAACCTGCCAGCCACCATGTTCCACAGAGGAAGCGGTCATGGGCGCACTTCTGGCTCAATCCACTGTTTAAGCCGACATAAAAACACAAATAAATGTCAAGACTGTGTGATTTTAAAAACATATTATTAAAAGATGTTTGAAAGCATGTTCTCTTTGGCTGCTGTGGTCCCACAGCTGTGTGAACATCTCGTCTCATTGTCTTCACAGAACTCACTCATCTTCTCCAAAGCCTTTGGCCTGCCACCCCTGGACACAGGAGAGCAAAAGCATGGCTGTCCCACACAGAGAGGCCTACTTCAATACTGTCACTTTAGGTTCAGAGGAACACTTTGAACACAGCCTGTGCTTTAGCCGACTACACAGACTACTGTAATTATGTATTTTCAAACTATGACACCACCAAACTCCACCAGTAACCTGACCTTTAAGAACGATTCTGGTTAGTCAAATATTTAAAAAAAACTAGTCATCTTATACTTTTAACAATGGAACATTGTAAGCTAGTACACGTTTGCATTGTGACAAACCTAAAACTCTAGACAAAGAAGATCTTTATATTTGTAGAGCCTTGTGAGGCCAAAATACCTGTCATCACAAAACCGTGGCCTGTCTCTGTGGGGTAGTCTTTGTGTTAGCCTCTGATCCACTCCACCCTGCAGCAGAGGGGCTGGTGCAGATACTGTCCACTGGAGGGAGCTCTCTCACGGCTGAATGATAAAAGATAGGCCTCCAGTACAGTGTAGTCAGGTGTGACTGGAGCCCACAGTCATACAGGCTTTGGAGGACTTTCTACAGCAAAACACAGAAGCAAGTTCTTCCTTGTGAGTTTTGTTGACTGACAATGACAATAAATATTTTTCTGATTCTGATGAGTTAAAATGTGGCTGGTGCTATGGGACTGAAAAAAACAGGCTGTGAACCCCAAGATCTGGGAAAAACAACATTTATACCAGTCTCCAATCTTTACTCTACTTATTTTTAAACCAGTAGTTTTCATATTCATGGTTTCAAACTAATGCAACGTCCTCTGTGGTCAGAGTAATTAAGAAAATCAAATTCAAATTTCTGGTAAAGGGTGAGCCACCTGCTTGTTTCTTTAGACACGTTATGCTCCCAGTGTTGCAGTAAACCTACCTATCTGCATAGAGTCCACACTGCCAGGCCAAGTTACAAGTCACATCTGTGGAGAGGTAACCCTGCTCGCTGTAAGAATGCACGTTTTTCACACAGTTTTTGAGCACTTTAAAAACGCCATAATTTATAATGTTAGATATTATAAATGAAGCTATACTGCGTAGCTTTCCAATAGACAAGAAAAAAGTAACATGCCCTTTTAAGTAAACTGTACAAAAATATTTACATTTGTATAATCCTTTAAAAAAACATAAGAATTCAAAATCACCCTCCTTTTGTTCATTGACAGATTTCTGGATATTCTTTCAGGGTGTTTTTCTGATTAGCTCCATCTTGTTCTTCATCTTCATCTTCTGGAGACATGGTTCTTCTCCTCAGCTTCATCAGATCACAGGACGACCGCTGACCCCTCCAAACCAGTCGCCATGAAAACAGAAAAAGAGACAATTTTAAGACAAAGAGTAAATGTGAAAAGTAGCTTCTATGGAATTATAGCCCAGTTAAGCAGCTCTGTCCCCACCTACAGGCTAATCATTTATTTGAAGTTTTTCAACCGGGATTCAGAGCTCACCACAGCACAGAAACTGCCCTACTTAAAGTCACAAATTACTTGCTATTAGCTGCTGACAATGGACTGGTCTCAGTCCTGATTCTGTTGGACCTCAGTGCAGCGTTTGACACCATCGACCACAATATTCTACTACAGACGTTAAAATGTGACATAGGTGTCAGAGGGGCAGCCCTCAGCTGGTTTAAATCCTACTTATCTGATTGGTACCAGTTTGTTAATGTAAATCAGAGCTCCTCACCATGTTCTAAGGTAGCCTATGGTGTGCCACAGAGTTCTGTACTTGGTCCAATCCTGTTCACACTTTATATGTTGCCGTTAGGTCAAATAATCAGAAAACATGGCATTAATTTCCACTGCTATGCTGATGACACACAGCTGAACATATCAATGAAATCAGATCAGACTGATCGAGTCCGCACAGACATCTGAGAGTCGCAAAAAAAAAACACGGTAAGCAAATCATTCACAACCGAGTTTAAAACTGGACTGTGAAAACTGGACTTGGAAGTCTAATCAATCATGTAGAGAATTATAACATTTTAGATTTGAGTTTGGTATTAAACTACAGTCCTCCATATGCATCCTAAAAGTGCAATAAACCAACAAAACAATCTATATTATTTCTCCAGAGACAGAATACCTCCTCACTGTGTTGAGTCATGTTCTAATGTCAGCATCAGGGCGCCCTCTGGGGGTGGTTCACTGCACTGTGAAGACGATACCATGGACAGCTCCATCAGAGACTCAGGAAGGGAGGCTCCAGGAAGAAGTTCAATGGTTGTAGGGCCGAAGACGTGGGAGAGAAAGTGCCCTTTCCTCGCTAAAAACATGGTAGTCTGCTGGATCCAGTGTCTGGGTTCTTCAGTCGGTGGAACAAACTGCAAAGGTTGAGGCTGGGAGGAGCTTTGAGGAGGCATAACTACAGAGGGTAATCCGGATGAGCAGGGGGAGCATCGAGAGCCTTTGTGTTATACTGCTGTTGGAGCAGGTAGGTCCTGGCGTTAGAGAAGGTTGGGAGGCACAGACACCTGAGGGTCACAGAAAAAAACACAGTAAGCAAATCATTCAAAACTGAGTCTAAATGTAAAGAGCTTAGAGTTTTCTCACTGCGGTACTGACGATCTGGTAGAGAAGTGGAGAAAAGCCCAGGCTTAAATACTGCAGCTGGTGAGAGGCTGGGATGTGGGTGAGCCCAAGGAACTGTGTGATTAGACTGTACTTGAGAGGAACAGCAGCTCACACACACTGAACGCCCTCTCACTTGTGTTGGCTCAAGTCTCTATTTGGACCAGGGCTTGTTCACCTCTTCCTCTCAGGTGGGTCAGAACATCTGACAGGTCACACTTCAGGAATGTTTTTGGATCATAAAACACATTTGGTGAGATATAACTTTGGTGTAATGTTCTCTTCTCATTTACAGATACAGGTTTAACATGTATATACAGAGAATGACTTACAGAGGTCTGTGGATCCATGTTCTTCTACATCTGACTGGAGCCAGAGCGAGAAAAGTGGTTGGACTTGTAGAAGACATAGCAGAGATGGTGATGGCTGTGGATATGTTTCTTCTCCGGCAGACACAGACCAGAAAAGGGATGTGGAAACTGGACTTGGAAGTCTAATCAATCATGTAGAAAATTACAACATATTTCATTTGAGTTTGGTATTAAACTACAGTGCTCCATATGTATTCTAAAAGTGCAATAACCCCTCTAGTTACAGGGTCCCTCTGTATCGTCTTCACTGCACTGTGAAGAAGATACCACGGACAGCTCCATCAGAGACCCTCTGTGAAAAGTGAAGTGACTGTAGTGGAAAACAACAAAAATATGACTTTTGCATTGCTCTTGCTCACCAGACCGTGTTGGATCCACACCGACTCCAGCCTCACCTTGGAACACATTTATGGACATACTGTAGATAAAATAAGACCTCTTTGATGATCAAACAGGTTCAATAATAAACTTGTGTCACAAGTGTTGCTGGACTGAAGTCTTCCTGGCCTGTCTCTGTCCTCTGTCTTCAGCTCCAGCACAAATACAGGAACATGTCTTACATTTGACTGTGGACTCTCATCTTTTGCTGCTGCTGTACATCCAGCGGGCCGCCTGCCAATCAAAACCCTTTTTATGAGACTGAGAGGAAGGTGTTAAGTGCAAGTGCACACTCCTTCTATAGGACAAATACACAAACCTATAGAAATGCACTTTAAGTCCTTCTTTCCATCTGTAAAAACAGGCTTTTTTCAAACCCATACACTGTAAAGAAGCAAGTACAATGTTGTGTCATATTAACATAATATACACAGGAGAAGTAGGGAGTGTCCCACCAGCCGATAAGTTAGTGAACAAACCCAAGTCTCCACATCTTACAATTCATTTAAAAGTAAAAGTACAATCTCCAAAGAAACTGTTTACAAGAACATAACATGACATGTTAGTACACATGTTCATTTATACACTACTTGTACCAGTGACGTGTGGTCAGGTTCTGAGGTGAGGCACTGTAGAGCCACTCCCAGCCAAAAACCTACTGCACACAGCATACAAGATACTGTGGCAACATCTCAATGTCTAAGCATCAAACACTGCTCATCTAATACTGCATGCACACTCCTCTTTTATATAACAACATGATCAATATTTAAATGTTTACATCTATAAAATAGTACCTAAAACTTGGAATAAAACCTTAAAACTACACAATCCTTAATAATATCACTTTTATGGAAATACAATACCATTCATTTATTAATATAGTTTCTGTACTATTGTATTTCATTGACTGTGGAAGACAAAACTAATTGGACCACCAGCTGACCCTGACCAAACACAAGAGACGGTTTCAAAAATGGTTTGATTAAGCAACACTACAAAACTTGAATGATTATTATTATTTATGTTTATGCGCATAGGCAAACAGCTGTATTGACAGTATAATTACGAGCTTGACTGTAATGCAACACCCTCTGCAACAAAATGCTTCTTCTATGGCAGGTATCACTTCTGCTACTACAATTGTTCTTAAAATGTAGCTTTATATTTGTTTTCTTTGTCTATAAAATGTTTAAATTGTGTGCAGTACTTGCTGGCTGCAGTGGTCAGACATGCTTTAAGATTTTCTCCTTTGAACAGATTTGTGTCTCAGTAGTGAAAAGGAGAAGTTGGAGAATGTTTCACACATTTTTTTCTACATGTTTTTTCATGTAGGCCGGATGTTTTAAAAAAAAATACTATTTACAAAATGTATTGAGTGACTTAGCTACGTTTTATTTCTGTAATGTTTTTATGTATGTATATTTACAGATGCTATCATTTTTGATCCATCCTCACCAAAGATAGTGAACCAAGCCACAGACGTTGAAATAAACTGTCACCACGATGAAAATAAGATGGAAATCATACTTTGGTACAAACAACTCCAGAACGGAGAGTTGCAGTTAATCGTTTACAACTACATCGGCTTCTCTCCGGAGTTTGAAGAGGATTTTGATAAGAAATTTGGTATGAAGAGAGCAGACAGGCAGACGGGAGCTCTGAGCATCTTCAATGTAAAACTCTCTGATTCTGCGACGTATTTCTGCGCTGCCAGAGCACAGCGACACAGGATAAGACCAGTCCCAGTTCAAAACCTCTCACACAAACATACATGAGTTCTAACTGCACTGTATGAGCCGAGTTCACCATCTCCCTCTTATAATCCAAATGAACCATGTAATGACACTTGGAACACATCAAAAACACATCATAATTTTATGAAAAATATTTCGACCATGACCACATATCTGACTATGCAAATCCTCACTCAGGTGTGTTCATCAGTGAAATGTGCAAAAGGTTGAGTTAAAGACATTTTGCCTCTCAGCAACTGACTGAGAAATGTGTAATCAATTTAAGTCTAATTACAAAAATCTAAGTACTGAAAAAAGACAAAAGAAGGAAAGAAAAATATGTATATGCTGAGAAATCTGATAAAATGTTTTATATTTTAAGAAATCTGATGATAGAATGATATTATCCATTAGAGATGCAAGGTAGGATCAAATATGGTAAATATGACGATGCTTATGATGAATATGTCTGTGATTAAACAACAAAACCAACACTGACATATAAGGACATAATAATATTCAATTACAGATTTGATTTCACAGAAGGGAAGATGGTGAAGTTTTAAAATGTTTTCACTTTACACTGTAAAAAAAAAAGGCTATTTCAACTCAAAAACTTAAGGCAACATGTTGCCTTTACTTTTTTTTTTAGTTGAAAAGCCCAACTAACTTTTTTAAGTTATGGATTTAAGTTGCTCCAACTTTAATTATTTTGTTCACACAATTCATCTTTGATGTTTTCCTGGACTTATTTTTATTTGTTAGAACAAATTATTTCTTTTTGCAGAACTTATTACTCATCATGAGCACAATGCATTTTATTTTGCTTCTGACTTTTTATCATTAGCTCAAAATTTTTACCATCATAATCATAATGCATTTTCTTTTGCTCCTCTAATTTATTTCTAATGTTGGCACAATGCATTTTCTCTAATTTGCAATTGTTTTTTAGTAATTTAGTACAAATAAAGACACAACCAGCTCAAGTAACAACTTTATTTACAATGTACCAATTATTGTACATGAAAAACTGTATATTTGAACAATATAAATGTCTAAAATTTGTGCATATAGATAGACCTTTAGACCTTTATTGAACTTCTACATGTTGGGTCACTTTTTTTTTACATTGCCCCAACATGTAGAATTTCACTTTCACTGAATCAAGACACATTTCCATTTCAGGACTTTAAAATAAGAGCTTAGTTTTTTAAGCTTCTCACTCGCTGGGAGCAGGTACGAGTCAGTTCCATGAAAATGTGTTGAATAGCGTTAATGTGTACCTGTGCTCCTTTGGAAATTCTATATTTAGTCCATAAAGAAGTCCACAGAGGTGGGCAAAGGCAGTGGGAAGGTCTGGCAGATCAATGAGAATGATGTCCTCTTCCAACACAAGGCCAATGTTGAGGACAGTGGATTCTGAAACAGGTCCAGTGGAGTCTTCCAGAGCAGCAAGGCCCACCTTCACACCTTTGGTGGACCTCTCAACTGGATCTGTGTCCTGTTACAACAAAAGGATTACAAAATAAATATCCATCTATCTCTCAATATCAGTTATAGCAACTCAGTGAATGTTTAAATATTTTTAATTAATTAAGGCATAATTTGTGTGAACTTTAACTCACCAGGCAGGTCAAAAACAGTTTGCTCTCAGTGTCCCGGACAAATATAGATAATCCTTCAAGTGAAATGGTTCGGCGATGCTGGATGATGTTTGACTCCTAAAACACAAATGAATGATAAATGAGACCCAGTCCGTCCCAAATCTCAATCTAACTCTTACAATAAATGTTATCTTAAGTTCAGAAGCAGGCCCACATCTCATGTCTTTACTATTCTTCTATTATGTGAACAATTAAAGTACATTTATGAAAGCTTACTTTCATAAACAGCCAAAATGTTTATTTCATTTATTGTTTTTTATAAATTGGATTTAAATTATTTTTGTTTATAAAATTTGCAATTATGATTATCATTAAACCAAATGATCTAATCATGACTGAAATCAATTCCTCAACTCATTTTATTTCTAGAGAAATGCAAACACCCCTATCCAGGTTAGTTTATCATTTACTATTTATAACAATTCATGTAGAAACATAGATAACTATAATTCAAAAATGTCTTCCCATAGATAAATAGTGAATTACCTGGTTGTTTAAAGAGAAGTTTAAAATGTCAAAATGTGTCTGTGCTTTTTGCTTATGTGGGCACTAAATGTTTTTTGGATTGTTAGTGGCGAAATCACAGTGTTGGAATGGACAGCACACAGTCTCTTTCTGTTTTAAAGCGTTTCAGGAGATGAGAAATAAAGGCGTTTTGTGAGCAAATATCCCTAAATTCACAGAAATCACAAAAGAAGGTCAATTTGTCCTGCCTTTTCACCGTCCTCTTGTGTGATCTGCTGAGGTGAGATCTTAATGCACCTCTTGTCTTGAATGTGCAAACACAGTGACAGCAGGGCCAGTGAAATCCTCCTCTGTGCCCAAGTCGATGATGTCTTAATAGAACGTCTTGGCTCGAACCCTCAAAATTTGCAGAAACTACACTTCATACAACAGCTGGAATGAGAAGTGACAATATAAACGGCAGCCATACAAGTCTTTCACTGTGTCAGATCCTATATCGCTTTGTGCCCCGTGCCCCGCAACTGACCAACTATATATATATATATACACATACATATATACATACATATATATACACACACACACACATATTTTACCCAATTGACATTATTTTGCCATACCAGTGGTCCACATACACAATTTGTCTAAATTACACATGCAAAACACTATCAAATAAACAGATGTTACTGAATGTACAATCTTATTTTGTAAATAGAGCTTAAGAAGCAGAGATCAAATTAATGTGCATTATTTATACTGTGCAGTACATTTCATGAAACTGTTCTCAAAATGAGTAATTTATAACCTTGGAAATTACATCTTGATCAGTTCCTTTTACATAATTAAGTCTGCATCAACAGTCCGCAGAGAACGCACTCACATTTTACACGAAATGACTGAAGAAAGAAGCAGGAGCGTGAATAGTGCTGCGGGAAAAACCCTCCGCATTCACAGTGTCAGTGGCGTCGAGTTCACGGGCAAAGTGCAGGCGCGTCTTGGCCGCTCTGCGTTTTTTTTCCGCAGTTTACAAACGTCAGAGCGTCTTGTCCGGTCTGGCGCTAACGCGCGCGCGCTGACGTTTGAAAACGCGTTTTGAGGGTTCACGCTGTTCGTGCGTCCAAAGCATCAGACAAAAAGAGTTGAAAAAACTGAACTTTTGGCGTTTGACGGAGCGTAACCAATCAGACACGACATTAACTAGTAAGAATAAAGTTAGGAACACAATATAACTTTCCCAAATAATTGGTTTGGTTGAACTATTCATTAAATAACTATAAACTGAAACGTTTCACGATATATAATTAGTTTTAAAGCATAAAAAGGTACATACATGCCTTAAAGTTAAGTATAGAGTCCTTGGCCTCGTGTGACGTCATAGAAGTTGTCCCTGTAAAGTTCGTGCGGACAACCCGTAGCACCAAAACGGGTCACCTGCGCATGCGCAGTAAAGATTGTTTGGCTCTGATTATCAAAATTATTATTTTTTTTTAATTGTGTCAACAACACATGTTATCTGAGGCCAACTTCTGGTCATGAATGCATTTAAGTAGTGTTTGTATGGCCATTTATGTTTTTTTGTTTTTGTAGGTCAAAAACTCTAGTTGCCTGAGCAACTTCAAGTTGGATTTCTTACAGTGTGGGCCACTCCCTCAGCCCTCAGCACATCAAAAGCTCACTCCATTATTTCACATTCAGACAGGACATGGAAAAGTCATCTAGTTATTTGTTAAAAATGTCAAATAAGCTTAAGTTGCCTGTTGCTGTGGTCGGGACTCGTTCTCACTTTCTTTTTTAGGTAAGGTTTATTTTTGCTCATAATATATTTTGAAATAGTTTTTGAACTTTAAAATGTATCTTTATGTTTTTACTTAGAGATGCAGCAGCTATAACATTTGTCCCATCTCATCCCAAGATAGTTAAAGACTCCACTGAAGTACAGATCAAGTGCCACCTTCACGACAGTGGTATGAGCGTAAAGCTTTGGTACAAACAGCTGCACGATGGACAGATGCAGTTAATCGTATACAGCCATATTGGTGGTGACCCTGGCTTTGAGAAAGACTTTAAGAAAAGGTTTGTGATGAGGAGAACAGACATTCAGACAGGAGCTCTGATCATCTCCAATGTGGAACCCACATCATTTCCACAATTTCCACAATTATCACAAATGTATTTGTATTATTATTGTATTAGCAGTGACGTGCGGTCAGGTGAGGCAGGTGAGGCCGTGCCTCACCTGTTATCACAGAGAAAAAAATAAATGAAATGGTTATATTTATCCAGTGATTTGTACAATAAAGTTATTTTTTATTTAACTTCACAATGTTTTATTTTTATTTTTTAATTCAAAATCGCTGATTTTTTACGTTTACCGTTGAAATACTGAAGAGACATTAAAAACCTAGTGATTAAGGGAAAAGTGAGAATCAAAAGGGAAAAAAACAACTAGATAGAAGAGGGACAGAGGGCAGAGAGGGAGAAAGAAAGAAAAAACAAGAGTTTGCTTAGTGTAGAATACAGTTTAATACAGTAGTTGTATTAGTACAGTTTAAGCTATAGAAAGGACTAAGGAGGACTCAACAATAGGCCATAGACTACAAAGCAGGACTTGACTCAAACACCTTTGTCACAGTTTGTGAACCACTGATCTATACAGATAGATGGATAAAAACAGATGTCCGCCTCTGGTCACCTTACCCTGAACAAACTACAAATAAACACTACACCTGAGACACTTTATCTCCAACTAATGACAGACGCCACAATGCGGAGCTCACTTCACCTGCCACTGCTCATGTTGCTGTGTTTGATTGGTGTACACTAACCTGTGCTGCTTCTGCAGTGGATTTGTGTTCCCTTTGTTTTGATCAGTCCTGCCACTTTGGACATCAGCCAGACTCTCCTGAACAACACTCTACACGCTCTGTGATGGAAATTTAAGTATATTCATGTTGTGTCTTTAAATGCATTTGATCTGTGTCAGACCAGACTAGACATTAACATGTGTGAAGACTCTGTCTCCATCCCACAGCAAAACTCGTTGTTGTCTCTATCTAAGTGTAAAAGTCCATTATCTCATGAGTGTGAAACAAAAGTCACTCTGCTGCTTTGAAATGTATGTAGCTTTGTCATTTTGGTATAAAATAATCAGAGCTCAGATGCTCAGGGATTGGAGGTGGAGTGAGAGTTGGAGTTGGGGTTTGGGACAGACTGGGGGAGACGCCGAAAGGCTGCCAGTCTGTGGCCAGGGCAGGCCCTGGCCCTGTCCTGTCCGTATCTGCTGTAACAAGGATAAACCTCTTTTCTATATTTCAATACTCACCGAGCTTCACAAATGATTACTTTTCATGGAGATTTGTAATTTTTTTCCCACAACACGCTCCATGTATCGGAAATATAGATCCCAAAAGGGCAAGAATTCTCCTGGATGACTTTTTTTATTATTGGTAATATTTTCAGCTCTCTACATTCTCTCCATTTACTCTCTAAGACGTGCAGTGAGTATATTCACAGATATGTAAATAAGGGCATATGAGCAGATACTATATATTTTGCTGTCATGAGATCATTGTTTGGACAATTTACTGAATCTACACTTAAAGCAGACCTATTTATCAAAATTGACTTTTTAGAGCTTTTAACTGTGTTATAGTTGTTTCCCCTCATCATTTACTCATAAGAAGGTGTATTTGGAGTGATATATGCATGTTTCGTGCAATCTCCTATTTAACCGCCACCGGCATACGCCCAAGGACAACAGGTCTTCCCTTAAGTCCAGGGATGTCCAAACTTTTTCACTGAGGCTGCATATAGAAACATATTTAAAGTGGAGGGCCACTGACCGCAGGTCCACAGTGGATCATTCAGATGGATGTGTTTAATTTGACTCTGACAGACACCCCAGTTATAGTCATTATTCATTCTCAAAATTCTGTGGCCACATCTGCCCTGAAAAAAAAAACTGACAGACGTGAGGCTGCTAATCTGCGCCACTCAGACGTCCATCATGAACACACGCAAAACATTTTTACATAGGTGTGTGTGGGATTTGCCAAGAATATGACAGTGGTACTTGAGTTCGGATGAACCGGTGACCTTTGGGTTGTGAGTGACAGCTTCAACCCTAGAGTCACCCTTTGTTTTCATAAAACTGTATTCTGCTGTAAAAAGGTTCATGACCCGTATCTGTAACGTGTGCAGGGCCTGGGGTCTCTGGGATACCAGAGTTTACATCAGAGGACAAGGGCTGCCACTTCCACCCGTACGGCTAAGATCACCTCCTATTTTGCTACAGTCCTGTACATTATATTTGGGATTCCCCGATGCTGCTTGGGGCAGCTGCTGCCTCCACAGGTCCTGGCTTTGTCTATTTATTATTACAGTAATATATCCTGCAAATGCATAATACTGTATAATGTATGTTGTGTGATCATGGCCATGAGTACATTCTATACTGCCCAGAATTTCAATTTCAGACTGGAACCAGATGTTTTATGGCTCTCCGTCTCCATATGAACGGGGAGAAGCTGCTCGAGTCCTGCCCATCTCTCTGCAGCACCTCACCCCGTCCTACATCCCCATTATTGGGATCGGCTGTGTGCCTGCTGCTGTCATGTCCTCTGCAGACTCTTTGATGCTTGCTTCAGCCTCTGTCTTCACAGTGAACATTTATAAGTCCGTAATAAGACCTAGAGTAAGAGAAATGTCTCATGTTGATCAAACACTATTGCTTATAGTCAACAGTCATAATAATCAAAATATGATATTGGGTGTAAAAACAGTTAAGAAGTTATTCTAGTACTTTAATATAAACATGCTTTTTACTTCTACGTAAGCATTCATAATTTGATATTCATTCTAATTATGACTTTTGTCAACATTTGTCAATATAAAATTTCCCAATTGATAAACATTTTAAATATATAAGACACTTTTCACCACTTGAAGACTAAACTTCCATAGATGCAAAGCATATTAATACAACATTGATATGACTTATTTCTGCAGGCATCTGAGAGGGAGATCCAGATCGTGATCCGTGTCTCTGTGTGGTGGGAGTAGGTGTAATCGGGACATTACTCACTAGTCTCAAAGACAGCGTCCTTCTGATTTGGTTCCTTGGTGCTGAAATTGCCTACAACATAATCTTCCCTCAGTTAGTCTGTGTCCTCTTCTTTAATATCACAAATGGTTTTGGAGCTATAATAATGGGCTTTCTCGTGGGAATATCTTTAAGGCTTCTGTGTGGAGATCCAGCCATAGGCCTGCCTGTGACACTACATTTCCCAGATGCACTCGGGAGGACGGTGTCTATGTGCAGTACTCTCCAGTTAAAACCATCTGCATGCTGTGTGCCCTGGCGGCCATCTTGTTCTTCTCCGACCTGGCTTCTGTGCTTTTCAGGAAAGGCCTACTTCCTGAGAGCTGGGACGTATTTCAAATAAAACTGCAGAACATCCCTCCTCCACCTGCTCCACTCGAGGGAACTCAAGAGCACAACACGGATCTGAATAAGGGAAAGGGTTTTGAAATGGAAGTTGAGGAGCCCATGTTAAAAATGTCAAGCAGTTGATTCATTGGTTTATGTTAAACCACAATCACAAGGAGATATGTGTGATTCTGTGATCATGGGCTGTGGCCACATAACCTGGACCACTTTGGAAATACAGCAGACATTGTATCAGAGTGATGGAGAAGTGATGTAATATAAAATATAATAATCAAAATATGTGCAAAACACACATTTATTTGGTGTTCTTTGATGAAAGTTATGATCTAATATTTTTTGTATTTTAAAACTGATTTGTCTTTTTCTTGAAACAATCCCAACAAATTGCATAGTAACCAAATTGTGCAAACCATGACAGATTAAACGCAGAAGAAGATTATTATTTTTTTTTTTAAATTTATAAACAGACTAATCAGCTGCGTAGTCTGCTTATAGGCTGGGCTGGCCCTGGCTCTCGTGCTTTTTGTCATTAGACCACACACTTCTTAGATTAACTGAGGCATTCAAGAGTACTGCTAATTCATAAATATCTGTATGACTCATTCATTCATTTTTTTCAGCTCGTTCCATTATGGGGACAAAGGAGTACACAAGGCAAGGGGGCGACCTGAGAACATGTCAGCAAGAAAGTCCCAGGTTTCTATCCTCTTTCTGTTAGGAATTTGTATTTGCTCCATGTGCGTGGTGTTCTGCTTTGCCAGTGGTAACCATCCATTTTATTTTCCACATTCCCCTTGTCTAGAAAATAGGTGTAAAAAGAGGAACTGCAATCAGATAATACCAAATCTACACAGTTAAAGAAAATTAAACGACTCTAACTTTTCTGTCGAAGGGTCTGTCATCAGCTTATCTTGATGTTGGTGTTATTTTGTTGGCCTAGAATGATCCGCAATATGGCATTTTTTTTCATTTCCATGGAGACGTCACCCGGCCAAGTCATATGTCGGATCTCTAGAGACGAGAGTATAATGTCGCAGAGACGCAGGGGGACAGCTGCAGGGTCACAGTATCCCGAGACGATGGAGTCTACTCTGAGTGCGGACGTCCCAGGGCTGGGCAGGAACAGAGCTGATGATAGTTCACAGGGCAACACGGGACGTCCCAAAGACAGAGCGAGTCCTAAACACTTCAGACACAATCACAAGGGAAAGGAATCAAACGGAGAGGGATCATCATAGCAAACAGATATTTACTACAAGGTCACTACAGGTTTAGAACAGTGTCTACAGCACACACACTTTTACACTCGTCCAACATCTTCATCACTATTTTAACACACATTTTAGGTTCTTCATTGTAAATATAGGTACATTTATATTTACAAAGCTGCCTTTTATAGAAGTTCTTAATGTTTTTGTTTGTTTGTCCTTTAATGGCTTCTCTGGTACACATGTCTTATCTAAATCTAAGATTGTGCTGTGTTCAGTTCAGAATGATTTCTTAAATATACTCTGACCCAAATGTATGTATTTTCTGTTTGTAAATAACATGGAAGAATTATAATTTAAAATAAGGTGGTTGTTTTTTTGGGGTTTTTTCTTAATCCTTATTGAAACTCGTAAAATAGTATAGGGGCTTGTAGAGTTTGCCCACACTAATAGGCTTGTCAACAGTTAGACAAGTTATGACTGGAAGGGCATCTGGCCTAATGTGTAAGTACATTAAGTATGCATTTTTTATGAGGCAATAGTGAATAAATGCATTCAAACCACATGAAGATACTACACAAACTTATGAGAAGCCAAATAGTTTTCACTCGTGGTGCCGGAGTGAACTTCAAAACCCTGTGGAGAGGTTCAGAGGGAGACACTTGACCAGGACCAGGAGCCACTGTTCAAACACAGGACACCGGAGTGACTGGAGGAAATACAAGGAGACATTCACATCATTCAGTTTTTGGGCCATTTGGATCAAGAAAAGAAGAGGTCACATTGTAAATTGCGTCACTGACTCATTGACAATACAGTAACTTTGGATAAAAGCTCTGAGTTCAAAGACTTAGAATCAGCCAAACTTTTATCAAAGGCCTGGGCGTGACAGTGGATGTTCAAAATGTTCCCACTGGTCACTCTTATTATAGTTGTTGTGGATGGGGTACAGCCTGACAAGAGGTGGGTCACAACATCCAAGTAGAAGGTCACACACAGAAGTTTAAATGTTGTGTATATTAAATAAAAATGTTTTATATTTGTATATTTGTATTCCGACAGTGTGCACCAGTTCATATGGCCCAGTAAAGAGAAGAATGGTCTCCAATGTTAAACTGTTAACACATAGAAACAATAGCAATTAGTACTGAATGGCAAATGAAATTGGGATTCAAGTAAAATAATAATAACTTTTCACTGTGGATGTTGCAGGCCTGTCCTTAACGCCTACAATTTCATTTTACACACCTAACTTGGGGGAAAGTGACGTCTTAACAGATGATATCTAGGCTCAGTAACATTTTATACTTTGCATGAGAGACTTAGACCAGAACAGTGTACATTAAATCTAAAATGTGCAGATCAGAACCAGTAGATATCAGGGTCAAGAGCTGGTCCAACAGGAGATAAGGAGGGACCGTTTAACCTGCACTTACCAGAAGAAAGATTTTGTCTAATGTTCGCAAAGTGGTTTTGTTTTGTTTCATTTACCGTGAAATTACAGTCATTAAGACCCGGAGTAAACTGTTCCACATGAGGCAGAAGTTTGTCACAATCTCACCAGTAAAAACACTTTGTATAAATGCTCTTTGGCAGGTAAAAGAAAGGACAGCAGAAAAAACATACGAGATGCTAAAGTCTAAGGTAAAATGAGTTAAGCTCCTTGAGATGACGACAGACAATGTTTAATTTCACACAGAATATGATGGAACTGAAATGTTTTTATTAATATTATTATTATAATAATTACTCATTAGTTTGTTTAAGGTTAGCAGTCCTTTTTTCCAGGAGTATCCAGAATACAAACAGTGATTAGCAGATTACACAAGATTTCCTTCCTGATGTAACCAGCCTCTTTATACTGAGACTGGAGAGGATGAGAAGGGTCAAATGCACCAAGACACAACAACAACAAAAACAAAACTCAAGATGAAAGTTTTACCCTCTGGTTGAAGGGCGAGCTCTACCAGCTGTGCCACTGTACGTTTTCAGAAGTGTGTCTCAAGTATCAGTAATTAGTCGACGTTTCTTTTTGCAGATCTCTTTACTCTCAGCTGCTAAACTTGACTACTATAGTACAGACAAGTGTCATCTTTATTATCAAACGGGGAAGAGGTGGGGCCGAAGATGACCGGAGATGAGAAGAAATAAGATCACCAAGAGAAAATATTGTGGTATTTTTGTAACATACTGACACATAACTGTGAGGTTTCATACAGACCTTTGGACTTGCACTATTTTAAAATTCCTGTGGATGGAAGTTCGAACTGAGATCCTGATAAAGAGCCAAGATGGTGCATCTGACGTCATTTATTTTTAATTGCGGCCCTGCTGCTCTTGTGATATTGAGGTCAAGTAAATTAATAGTAAAGTATTAATATTCTTGAAAAGTAATATAGGTATGCAGAGGAAAAATACATTTTGACTAAATCCAAACACAATATAAGCACTACAGGACAGAAAGAATAGTATAAAAAACAACAAACAACTGAGAAATACAATAGTTATATCATTAAAAACAGATTGATCATGAAAACATATTTTAATAATTTAAATATAAAACAAACGTCTAAAATAAAATAAAAACCAATTCTAGAATGTCAGGTGATGTCATGTGATGATGTCACGTGATGATGTCATGATGCAGTGATGTCATCATGTCACTGAAGTCGACCTATTGAGACGACGCCGGATCTGAGCCATTCGATACCGAACCTTTGTTGAGAGCAGACACACTTTACAGACAGAGCAAACAGACAGAGAAAGTACTTTAACAAAACTAAACCAAAGTGCAGACAATGATGCCACTACCAGCTAGCAAAAAACAGGCGCTGGACCTCTGAGCATGAGACACAGTGCAAAAAGTTCAGGTATGTCAGGACTTAGGGAGCAGAGACACAGACTTCAGACTCAAAATGCAGAGATTCAATTACAATACAACAATATTACAGATTTTCTGAGTGTCAGTGTCAGTTTATGTAGACACTGGTTTGAGCAAAACAGAAAGAAAGACATTTGACACTTCAGTTAGTAGTATTGTTTGGACAACAATGTTGAAATGTTATATGTGATACCCTGAGCCATTTTCACTAATGATCATATTGTTGTGTTAGGCACTGACACCTGTGTCCCAGTGGAGGGACAGACAAAGGTCCAGAGGAAAAGGAAGGTCCAGTGTGAGCCTGAGATTGAGCTCAAAAAGGCCAAAGTTGAGAGTTCACCTGAGAGCTGCACAAGTTCTCCAGAGGATCTTATTATTGTGTTAAGCAGTGACAGCTGTGTCCCAGTGGAGAAACCGACAAAGGTCCAGAGGAAAAGGAAGGTCCAGTGTGACCCTCAGACTGAGCTCAAAAAGGCCCAAAGTTGAGAGTTCACCTGAGAGCTGCACAAGTTCTCCAGAGGATCTTATTATTGTGTTAAGCAGTGACAGCTGTGTCCCAGTGGAGGAAAAGACAAAGGTCCAGAGGAAAAGGAAGGCCCAGTGTGAGCCTGAGATTGAGCTCAAAAGGGCCAAAGTTGAAAGTTCACCTGAGAGCTGCACAAGTTCTCCAGAGGATCTTATTATTGTGTTAAGCAGTGACAGCTGTGTCCCAGTGAAGAAACCGACAAAGGTCCAGAGGAAAAGGAAGATCTGTGTGAGCCTGTGATTGACCTCAAAAAGGCCTCCTCACCTGAGGATGAACTGTATGACGTGACTTCCAGGTCAGCACCAGCAGAGCTGACTTGAGAGTCCAAGTACTGTGAACTCCACATTATGGGCAGTGGAGGCTTTGGCTCCGTGTTTGCCGGCAAACGTCTGGATGACTCCCGCATGGTAAGCATTTATTATGACTAATATATCTTTCAAAATTACACAAACACATCCCAAAATATAAAGCACTAACATTTGTACAACTGCTACAGGTAGCCATCAAGCACATTCCCACGGTACAAAGTCAGCTATAAAAAAGTGGTAAGTGAAATTATAAACCTTTAAACTTCTGTAAAACAGAAACAAAGATTAAAGTGAGCAATGCTTTGGTGTTTGTCAGGTGCAGAATGGCGTGAAATATATCCTGATCCATGAGGCGGCTCTTATGGTTAAAGTGTCCAAGGGGAACTGCCCTGCCGTGGTCTCTTTGCTGGACGCCTACGACCTTCCAGAGGAGGTCATCCTGGTGATGGAACGGCCCTTTCCCTCAATGGACCTGTATGATTATAAAACTGCCAAAGGAGGACCGCTGAAGGAAGAGGAGGCAAAAGTGATTCTGAAGCAGATGGTGGAGGCCTGCATCCAGATGCACAACAGCGGTGTGTTCCACCGTGACCTTAAACTAGGGAACATTCTAGTGCAGAGTGGGCCACCACAGGACCACCTCAAAGTCCGGGTGATTGACTTTGGTGTGGATGTCTCGTCAAGGAAGGCCCCTATAATTCCTATTCAGGTATTTCATCTCCTCTTCACTACTATTTTCAACAGTAATGAGTAATAAAGTGTAAAAAGTACAGTAAGTACCATAACTGATATTGTGTGATTTCAGGGACATTCATTAAAGCTCCTCCTGAGTGGTACTCCTCTAAAGCGTACAGAGCCGAGCCCACCACAGTGTTTCAACTGGGCGCGCTCCTCTACGACCTCCTCCATGGCAACTTCTTTGAAACACTTTGGTACCAAGGGGGGATGGCGTCCTTCGACTCGGGCCTGTCAAAAAGTAGGATATTACATTTACATATGATAACATCAACATGTCGAGTGTTGAATGTTTTGAGATGAAAAATTGGGTTTATATTTACTTCCTAAACGTTTCCCTTTTTTGTGTTTCAGAATGTCTGAATTTCCTTGAATCCTGCCTGGCCAAGGACCCTGATGACAGGCCCTCGTTTGAGGAGCTTCTGCGTCACCCTTGGTTCTTTTGAACAAGTGGAGACCCAAGCTTCTAGTCTTATATCATTTTGAGCAATGATTTTACTTAAATTACTTTTTTAGACAATTCAAATTTACATTTACATTTATATGTTTTATGGCTGTTTTTTATACTTTTTGAAATACTTGTTTATACTTTTTTATACTTGTTTATACTTTTTTATACTTGTTTATACTTTTATATACGTTTATATACTTGTTTATACTTTTATATACTTTTATATATACTTGTTTATACTTTTTTATATACATTTTATGCTGCATTTTGTAAATCATTGCATTAATAAATTTGCATTTGAAATCATGTAAGCCTACATTGTCCTTCTTACATTTCCCCTCTGTATATACTGTACACTCTTCCTGTTTTAACCAAACAGGGAAACAGCTCTACAACTGCAGCATTATCATAATTGCTTGTAAAGCCTAAAGGAACAGCCCACATAGAACCAAACCCATTACAAAACAGACCAAGGGCTAATTATGCACCTGCACCGCATGTCACGCTTTTAGCTCAGAAGAAAAAATCACCTGCTCGACCTGCACCTAATAAAATACAATATGTTTATGAGGTGAGGAGTACTGGGCACAGAGCTACAGGGCTGAGGGTCACTATCTGGGGATTCACTATGGAGGGCTTTGTTGGAAGAGATTCAATTTAAAAAGAAAGTTTAATACTGATCCAAAGGTTGGTGGTTCAAATCCGCTCTTGACATAAAAAACATTATTGGTCAGATCCACTGACCCACAGGTTATTTTTGGTAGCAAGAACGTGCAAAAAGTGAAATCCTTTGCAGCAGCCTTTTGTCCTGTGTATTTTTTTTGAGACTGTAATTAGTTTATTTTGGCACAGAAATATGAGGTAGATTTTTGTCCAAATGTTTATGAAATGTTAATTCTGCCAATTTATTTTATTTGAAACTAGATGTGAAAAGGTTACTTCAAAGTTGTGCTGATTCTTGCTACTTTTACTATTGCAACAACTGACATTGCAGAGAAAATAGCCTCCCACTAAAAGATATCAGCCCCGCACCAAAACACGTCCTGAGTTCCTTGAGCGTGCTCTGCCTAATGTCAGTTTTACATCTAAGCAACTGGCTTCTCTACAATTTATGATACAAAACATAATTTAATTATTTATATTTTGCTCCCACTGTAGTGTCAAAAGTACAAACTAAAGATCTATGTAACCCTATGCTACAGGTCTATAATTATATAATGCACGGAGTCATTACAGTCTGATTATAGACGAGGTGAAGATGAACTAGATCAAACATGTCTCATAACGCACAACTGGGAAACAAGTTTGATACTTTTAAATATTAAGTACTTACTGAATATTTGCAGTCAAGCATAACTATACTGTAAAAAAATGGCACTGTAAAAACTACAAAAAGTTGACGTTATAATTGCAGCTGAAATATGCTTTAGTTAAAAGGGCAGAGGGACAGTTTTATGACTCTAAACACAGGTCTCCAATATAATGCATTATAATCATATGTATGTAGCCTCCTGTATGTTCTCCATGTGCTTTTCTTTTGAGTGAAACACAATACCAAACTATCAAACACATGAAGAGCAGCATGTTTACATTTCAGAGCTCCAGATTCAAAAATAAAATGAAAACAACTGCATTCAGCTTTCTAAAATATATCTTCCAAACCATTGGAGTAAAATTATACAGTAATTATGCGTGTTTTTCATTAAAATGGGAATTCTGGTTTTGGATGGCCGTCATACAGATAATTGTAGATGTCAAGTCCAAGAGCTTGTGGTTTGTCTGGTTTAATTGGGGAAGAAAATGTTCAATTGCCTGGAGATTTGCCTGGAGAGACAGATATTACAGATTTTTCATGGTCATCAGAATGTTTAAATGATCACAATCCTTTATCATTTAGAAGTCTCCAGACAGGACCCTCTGTCCCGGGCCAGAGCTCCAGAGGATGAGACCAGCTCTGAACCACTCTGCCCCTCTCCAACTGTCCCACAGGGCACAGTGGAGTGTGAGCATGCTCAATCAGCCTCTTTGATAGAACACTTCCTGGAGGCTGTAGCGCTCAGTAGAAATTGAGAAAGAAATACAAAAAATCTAAGTCAAACGATCAAAAAACTCAAAAAAACAACCAAAAAAAACAAAAAAAAAAAACCACAGAAAAAACAACAAAAATCTGTGTGGAGATTAAATCCTATATGGCAGTTTGCACGTCTTACACCCATTTCTTCTTTCAGCACTGTCTGCATCTGTCTCTTTTAACCCATTCGAGAGGAACTTGCTAAATCGACCAAAAACCCAAAGAAAACCTTCATTAGTCTTAATAAAGCATAAAGTTTTTAAAGATATTAATTAACCAACTATGTGTCCATGGGGGAAAAAAGACGCCATTAAAATGAGACTTATGAGATAAATACAGAAAATATAATATAAACACAACTACAAGTGGAGAAACATTACACCAAACTTTAGTCCATGTGTGACCTTTGACTGTCGCGGGGGAGACGGAGGGAGAGGACGACGCCCAGTGAGGCCCGGCCCGATCACATCTAATCTGTGTGATTGGAGAGGTGTCCCATTTGATCCCCTCATTACCATTCGACTCACACTAGTCTACATTCAAAGACACATTTCATCTTTCATCAATCAGGAACGCCTTTTTAAAGTTAAGAAATTATGACATAAAAGAAAAATATGAACCATGAGGCTGTGTAGAAATACAATCGCATGTTGGGGCTTCAGTTCTGACCTCTGTAGTCTGAGAATGCCCCTTAAGAACTGCTCTCACATCCTATGGTACAACAGGACAAAAATGCTACATTCAAATTACTTGGACTTTTGAACGTGAAAAAGTGCCTTCCCGAAGACGTGTCAAAGATCATATAACTTTCTCTGGAAATGGACGCTCTGATGCCCTCTCTCCATGGAGGACTTGAGAGTAGAAGACACGCGCTGTGTATTGCTGTGCAGCAGAGACCAGTGCTGCAGAGCATTATAAAGACCTCCAAAAACATCCTCATTTAAATATCAGAGCAAAGAGCACTGCAAACAGCCAAAAAACTCACTCAACTTCATGACGAAAACAATGCAAAACCTGTGCGACTAATATGCTCGACTCCAACATTACAATATC